>VSMD01100047.1:0-24948 GCA_008750895.1 Mirza zaza | reverse complement strand
ACCAAGGGCAATGAAAGAAGGGCATCCCAGCTCTGGAAGAGAAAAAGCAAATTTGCCCTTCCTCCACCTTTTTGTTCTATCTGGGCTCCAACCGATTGGGTAGTACATCCACAATGGGAGCGGATCTTCCCTCTCAGTCCATGGTCTCACGAGCCAATGTTCTCTGGAAACACCTTCACAGACACAGCTGGGGCAGCCTAACCGTTCTCATCAAATGCCAAACCACTTGGGTTTCCCTTTCAGTGAAAGAGGGATGGGCTCAGTGTCTACTGAAGCATTGAGAATAAACAATGCTTTACCAGCTATTTAGGCGTCTCTTAATGCAGTCAAGTGGACACTCAAAATCAATTGTCACAGCCACTAAGTTTCAGGTTAATTTTTTAGGTAGATAGACAACTTGTACTCCAAAATATCCTGTGAGCCATAGAGTACTGTCCATTTTATAGATGAGAAAACGAAGGCCAGATATGTTAATTATTTTGCTTTTACCCAGCTGGTATATGAGGAGAGACAGGTAGATTTTGAGCTCCAATCTATATGTTTCCAGGGTATAGGGTATTTCTATTCTATCACAATGCCCTTGAAGGTAGAGTCAATAATACACACAGCACATGTAAGGTAGTGCCAATAAGGAACCAGAGCTCTGGGGAAGCCTTTTGTGTTGTTTTTTTTTTTTCTTTTCTTGATACGAGCCCAGGGTAAAGAATGAAGGATCCCCAAGCATCCATAGAAGGGTTGTATGAAGAAGGTAGAGATGACCTTAACAAATATGCCATTGCATCACTGAAGATACCTAACAGATGTCAATAAGCATTTAAAACAGTGGGGCAAAAATTAGCCAATAATTTCCCCCACTCCCATAAGATTCACATTTCCAGATTTTAGGATCCCTAAATAAAGCCAGATCTCACAGAAATATCTTTCAAATGCTACATTTTTTTGCCAAGAGTTACTACAGGCTAGAAAAGGCAAGTAGAAGGCAAAACCCAGGCTGCACTATGCTAATGCTTGCCTTATCGCACAAGGCACATCTTGGGTGCACTGCATTCTTCCTCTCCCAGGTGCAATCTAAATCATCTCCTATGTCCCATTTTTCTTTTACTTCTTTGAGTTTGCAGACGTTAGGATTGAGCCCTAGATCATGCCTTCAGGTTTATGAGGACAGTAATCTGTCATCAGCTCCTGCAGAGTTTTTTGCCTGGCTCTCACTGCAAGAATTCCTCCAGACTCTTACTTTCTGACAACTGATGGGCTTTTCTAATCTCTAACCACAAAAGCCCAACTCCATTCTTCCCTTTTGCAACAACACAATATACAGGGCTTTTTTTTTCCTACCCTAGGGAGAACAAGAAAGCATATGGCCTCCTAAAAAAGAAAAGGCTGCTGAAGTTTTATCCATATTACTTGCCCACACTTTAGGAAGAAAGGCATAAGGATGGACATCTTTGTGCCCACACCTGATATCAACATGTCCAGCTCCATGTTTTGAATTTGTTCCACCACTTTCCAAAATTGCATATGGTAGAAACACAATATAGTTGACCTTTGAGCAACATGTTTAAACTGTGAGCATCCACTTATAAATGGATTTTCTTCCACTTCTGCCACCCGAGACAGCAAGACCAACCCCTCCTCTTCTTCCACTCATCTGCCTACTCAATGAGAAGATGATAAGGATGAAGACTTTTATGATGATCACTTCCACTTAATGAATAGCAAATATATTTTCTCTTCCTTATGATATTCTTAATAACATTTTATTTTCTCAAGCTTATGTTATTGAAAAAATTAAGTATATAATACATACAACATAGAAAATATGTGTTAATTGACTGTTTATGTTATCAGTAAAGTTTACAGTCAACATTGGGCTACTAGTAGTTAAGTTTTGGGGAGTCAAAAGTTATACATGGATTTTCAACTGTGCAGAGTGTTGTCACCCCTGGTCCCTGCATTGTTCATGGTAAACTGTGAAGACTTAGAAAGGCAGCATAGCATAGTGGTTAAACACCTAGCCTCTGGAGTCAGAATTACCTAAACATTTGTACAACACTTAGAAGAATTTCTGGCAAACTATAATCACTTCCCATGCATTTGATTCATACAGATAGGTTAAATTTATTGAACCAACTCCCATATACTTAGAGACCTACCTCCACTCTAAGATGGAGCGTTAATTTTCTTACTTAATTTTCATAAAACCAAACATCTTATTAAAATGAGTCCAGAAGACAAAACTTAGAACTAAAATTTGCCCCAATTCAGAATTAGGAATTTGGTTATTTTAAAGACAGAATGTTTTAATATGCATACATTTGCAAAAAAACCTTTCTTGTAGTCTGTCCTTTTATGTTCTCTAATTCTGGTGTGCTAGGGCATTGGTCTACATAGTTGTATATGTACATACTGCCTCATGTTTCAATATAAGGCATTTTGAGCTGCAAAGCTGGCAATTCTTGATTTTCATTCTACACTTTTGCTTGAGAAACTAACCTCATCTAAGCTCTGACTCCCCTTTGTTAAACTTAGTTGCGCATTAGATGTGACTTCTCTAGTAAATTCATTTCCTGTGTCCCATGCCCAGAGTGTTGTATTCAGTTGTTTGAGTAATAATAACTCAATTGAATAATTAACTTTCATCTCTCAGCTCTACACATATAGCCGGGCAGGGGGTGGAGGGGGTGTCTCAGAGTCATTCTTTTACAAAACTGGTTGAATACAGAACTATGGAGTCAGCAATAAGTCATGGTAATAATCATTTCTACAAATGTGCTGAACACTGTGCAGAGCACCTTACCTGCTTTTTCTCATTGATTCTACCCAGTGTAGCTTATACCAGACCCAAGAGCCAGCCTTGATGGCCCCTCCTGTCTTCCTCCACTCCCACGGAAAATAAAAACTCATCGTGATGACTTTTGGGTGTAAGAACAGTGCTTTAGCAACTCCACAGATCCATGAGGCAAGTGGGGCTGGCTTATTCCTATTACTCAGTGAACTGGTTAAACCTACTGTATATTTCTAGCACCTGCCGTCTTGTGAGTAATTCCCTTCCCCTGCTTTTTTGCTGCCAAACTAGATGCTCCCAATTCCTACTCGAACACCCCTTAATGCCCAGAAACACATTTACACACATCCTGCTTCTCACTTCTTAAGAACAATAGTTAAATTTACATCTTTGCAAAACCTAAGTTCTACTGTCTTCTTTAGTAGTTCTTGAATTTAGCATGAATTAAAACCACCTAGAGGACTTGTTACACCACACATCACTGGGCCCTAGCTCCCAGAGTTTCTGATCAGGTAGGTCTGGGTTGAGACCCAAGAATTCTAATTTCTAACCAGCTCCCAGGTCATGCTTATGCTATGGGCTTAGGACCCAGACTCGGAGAACAACTGCACTAGTTGATAAGATATGGTATGGTATTCTGGTCTGTTGTGGATCAAATTGTGTCCCACAAATAGACATGTTGAGTTACTAACCTCCAGCACCTGTGAATGAGACCTTATTTGGAAGCAGAGTTTGTGCAGATGTAATCAAATTAAGGTGAGATCATGCTGGGTTAGAAAGTGCCCTAAATCCAAAGACTCCTATTCTTATAAGGAAGACAGATTCCGGAAGACAGATTCATAGACGAGACACACCCATGGGGAGGAAGCCCATGTGATGACGAAGGCAGGGATTGCAGTGATACAGCTGCAAGCCAAGGAACATCAAGGATTGCCAGCAACCACTAAAGCCATAGAGGCATGGGAGGATTCTTTCTCAGAGCCTTAATGAGAAATATAGACCTGCCACACCTCAATTCCAGAGTTCTGCCCTTTGGAACTGTGGCAGAATAAATTTCGGTTGTTTTAAACCATGCAGTTTGTGGTACTTTGTTACAGCAGCCACAGGAAATTAACACATAGTCACTGTGGAGCTTAAATAATTAGCCCAATTCTTCATTCTTCCCTGCATTCAATCCTTGCCACAGCTTCCTCACAGGCAACATATATTTCTACTGCCCTGACTCTGGTACTGGCCATGTGACTTGTTTTAACAAATGACAAAGGGGAAGATGTCAAAGTTCCCCAGTTCTGAGCCATGTCTTGAAAGCCTGGCATGTTTCCTTCTGCCCTCTTGCTCCTCTGCCATTACTGTGAGAATGGCTTCCCCCAGGTAGGTACTCTGCCCTTGCCACCTTGAGCAGAGTTACCCAACCTACACACCAGCGTGAGGAGCAGAGCTGCCCCAGCCTCCTTGACCTAAGGCTCAGCCACCAAACCAAGCTGAGCCTAGACCAGTGGAAACCTCCCCCACAACCCCACCACCTCACCACCCCACTCCCTGAAAGAAAAACAAATACAACAACAAAAAGCCTTGGCCTAGATCCAGGTTTCAGACACTTTTCTGCCATGGTGTGATCTGGGCAAAGTTTTTCAGTTTTCTGCCTTTGACTGTGAAATGAGAGGGCTTGGATGAACTTGTCCCTGAACTGATTCCAGGTTTAAAAGAACGTCTACTTCTAAGAGTATGAAACATTTAAACAAATAAAATCCAAATATTAACTTGTAGTTTCATTGGGAAAAATAAAAACTTATTCATGATTAGGTAGTTTACTCGTACACGTTTTCCACCAGCCATTATTTATAAATACATAATGCATCTATTAAGTGATTATTATGGGCCAAATACAGTGTCAGTGGCTGGAATGTCAGAAGTGAGCAAAATCAGAGTCCATCCTTGCTCCCATGGAACCAATGAAGGCACTGATACTATTTAAATGAAAACAACAATAAATGTATTCCTACAAGCTGATGTGACTGCTATAAAGGAAATATTCATAGCTCTATAAGAACAGAGGAAACTAATCTGGAATGGAAGGCCAAGGAAAGCTTTCATAGGGCTTGTAGACCTTAACCAAAAAGCAAAGGATGCGCTTCAAAATGGAGCGAGATGATTAGATTTGGGTAATATCTGTTTGCAGACAGAGAAGGGGCTACATAGGGGAAGAATTGTATGGCAGATGGGCAATTAGTAAACTATTGCAATAGTCTCAGGGGGAGAAAATCATAGCTTAGGCTTGAAGAATGTTGAAGGTGTGAACATCTTACAACTAAAATCTTCTGTTAAGACCATTGTACTTTAAGCTCACTCAAGGGAAGTTTCACTCTTAGTAAATTATTTTGCACAATTAAGGTAGGGTTTTATTGAAATATTCAATACCAAGTGGGATACTTCATATAAAAACACATTTTTATATGTTTTTAAAGGCCAGTAGAATCAGGTGCACTTTTACACCTGAAGCAATAATGCTGGAATGAAAAAAAGGTACTGGATTTGGAAGTTTCAAGTGTTGAAGTCAGACTTTGTCTGGTTGTACAAATTTGGGCACATCATCTATCCTTTCCCAACCTCTGTTTCATGCCTATAAAATGAAGTAAATAATATCCACTCACAGTCAATGTAAGGATAACATGTAACTCTATGTAAGGATTAAAAGTATAAAAGATTAGATAATTATTAACAAAAGAACAGAAGGGAAGGGAAAGAAATAAGAAAATATTAACAGTAGCCTGTCAGCTTTAGCATCTCTGTCTAGTAAAGATTTGTGGTCCCTTCAGGGCTAGTGGCAAAAGAAAGTCCATCAAAGCTTGACTATTCACTCCCTAACATAGAATAGTTTAGCTGTGAAAGTCAGTTGCATCCTTTCTAGTGTTTTGCTTATGTGCACAGATGACAAGTAATTCCAGATAGCTGCTCTGATGCTGTTAAAGACTGTTGACAGTTTCCACTGGTCGGGGAACAACTCTGCTAAGAAGAACCACAGCAGATTTACTTCAGGGTGGGAACTGCAGAGCACAAAAAGTTTGTCTGTAATCAGCCATTACAGCCCACGATAATCCCACACTCTTTTCTAGCAACAGAATCTAACAAAAGAATGGGCAATTGTCCAGTACACTGCTTTCCCACAACATAGCCGTGTTTTCCTGATTGTCTGGAAGGCTTTGCACTGACCAACTTAAGTTCATTCTATGACTTAACTACACATCAGACTGGCAGACTTGCTTCAGTCCCCACAACTAGCTTGGAGGCTTTTGTGACTACTTAATACGGTATATCTATGTCTTTGGGGAATGGTTTCTGAGGCTTCCTTGAATGATGATGATGAGGGCAAACCCTACTAGGTGTCCATTATGTGCCAGGACCAAACTATGAGTTAGGGATATATATATATTATACATTTAATAGGATTCTAGTGCACAGAAATGTCAAAGAACTTTACCAATCACCAACAGCCAGTAAGTATCAGTCAGGATTACCACCTTGTTCTGTACATCTATGAAGTGTGAACATTTTTCAGTCAGATATTAAGGCAACCACAGTTAACAAACAAGTAGATTCTGTTCACATTTTAGAAAGATAATTTGAGTCTTTGATTTTGAAAGTATAGTTTAAAACAAGGATGCTATAGAATCTCACCAACCTATACAGACAACACACAATGTGATCAAATCACACATAATGTGATTTAAGCAAAAATAACTATGCTTTTGTTTAAACCATGTTTCCTGAAATACGCTTACTTCCTCCAATAGAAGCCTGATATGACTTGAATGGTTAGCACTTCTGTTCATGACTCAAGGATTAGAAAGAGTTATTATCTTCTATTTTAATAACAGAAAATTATTTTTTCCTTTCAGTTCTATCATGTCAAAAGTTTTAGTCTTGAGGGTTTGAATCTTTCTGGTTAGATTTATAAGATATCCTTGGACAGAATAGAAACATGACCGATATATTCACTTTTGAGATTTATGAATATTTTCTATGGAGATTTATGAATATAACAACCTAGTTAGAACAATAAATACAGTAAAGTACTTAAATACACTATTTTAAATCTTGGGATCTGGTGAAATCTCTAGTCTTGTCTTAATATTTCTTTTTTTCATTTACATCACTACAAGGTAAGGGACTTCCATGCTTTCTGTGCCTTCTGATGTATTCAGAAATTATTGAATCATTCTAGATATCATGTTTTCTGATATTAACATATTTAAAACCCTTCATTTTATTATTATTGATAATTTCTAGTTAGCCCAGAGCTCATGAAATCAGATTTGTAATCATGTAATCAGTATTGGAATTGAGATAGAGTGACGCTACAAAGTTCTGCACTCAGACCTCAATCCCCTTGCTACTCTTTCATATTTTGGAGACATTGAGCAAATCACTTAACCTCACTGAGCCTCAATTTCCTCATCTGGAAAAGGGTGGTATCTGACAATAGTACAGTGATTTAAAGGAGATAATGTATGTGAAAGTGCTCACTACAGAGCTTGGGTGCTTGTAATCACTCAATAAATGCTACTGATAATAACAATAAAATTAATGGCAATACAAGTAAAATATATTTAATGTGGAAGATATGAAGCATACGGCTCAGTCCCAGCACTTGAGGTGCTTATATACCACAAGTAACAAATGATAGCATAACAATGAATACAGAATTTGGCTTAGGAGAGTCGTGGGAAGAAAGCTGGACTTTGTTCCTTATTAAAATAGGGTGTATCAGTTAAGAACTATACCTGGCTGCTGATGACAGATACCAAAAGTAACAGTCATTTAAACAACATATGATTGCAGTCTGTGAGATACTGAAGCTGCAGAGGACCCAGCTAAGATGTGCCTCAATTACTGACCACAGAAACTGAATAAATAGGTATTTTTTTTTCAAGCCACTAAATTTTGGGGTAATCTGTTACCAACAATAGATAACTAAGGCATGTGTTTCATCCATGTTGTTGTACACAGTTTTAATCCATTCATTCTGGTTACTTTATAGCAAGGTTTAGCAAACTTTTTTTTCTGCAAAGAGCTAGGAAGGAAATATTTTAGGCTTTTCAGGCCAAGAGGCAAAACTGAGAATGTAAGTGCTTCTGTATAATTTCCTGTGTCACAAATATTATTATTTTGATTTTTCCCCCAACTATTTAAAAATGTAAAAATCAACTTAAATGGTGAGACATAAAAAAGTAAGCGGCAAGCCATATTTTTCTCACTTGCCATAGTTTGTTGATCCCTGCTATGTAAGATTGTTTAATTATACCATAATCTATTTTTCCAATCTATTGTTGATGAATATTTGGGTTGCTTTCCATTTGAGGCTATTAAAATAAGGCAGCCACAAATATTCTTGTACATATCTTTTGAAAAACATGTATGTATGAGTGTGTATATATATGTTATACACCTAGAGATAGGACTGCTGGGTCACAAGATAAGCCTATACTCAACTTAATATGTCAAATGGTTTTCCAAAGTGGTTGTATTAATTTGCATTAACCAGCAATATATGAGTCCTTCCTGCTTCACAATTTTGCCAAGAATGGGTATTTTGTGTCTTTTTTTTGGGGGGGGGCCATACTGGTGGTGATTTTTGTCTTCAAAGCTTCTCAGGTGATTTTCATATTCAGCCAGACTCGAAACCCTCTGCTCAACTGTTGTATTTTTTTAATTAGGTTGAACCACATGATACTGCTTTATTTATAGGTTTAACAAAATGGTCCAATAACATTGGCTATTTCATGTGATTGAAACTAATATTTCCTTTACATATCTTATTTATATTTATGTGAAAAATGAAACTAAACTAGAATATACATCATTTGGGAAAGATATTAAATATTTGACCCAAAATGAAGTTTTTGGATTAACTATGGTTCTCAGTGACTTTTCTATTTTAATATCACCCATATTTTTAAAAGCATGAAAATGGACCAATGGTTTTCATGTTCACTGAAGATTAGAATCACATGTGGGTTTTGCAAATGTAACTGTTCCTATGCAAACCCCCAGAAATCCTAATTCTATGAGATTAAGGTAAGGTGTAGGAGTATTTGTTTGTAAAAGGCTGATGCACAGCTAAGGTGATCAAAGAGGACATTGATACTGCTTGTCCTATGGCTTTCTTTTTCCATTTATTAAATTTCAGAAAAGGCTAAACGCTTTGATGATTTTTATACATGAGGGAGCAGGAGCAAACCTGGATTTCAGTTCTTTCCAGATCTTAGAATGCTTGGCTGCATATTAGGTTGGAATTTTTTTTTTTCCCAAGGAAATTGAACCTCACTAAACAGGTCTCTCTCTCCTGTACCTAGGATGGGAGGGGTAGATTTGATTTGCACACAGCTCCATGGACTCAGAGCTAAGGTATTACCAACAGCATTTTGGTTACACACAGGCATTTATTTATTTATTTCAGGATATTATGGGGGTACAAACATTTTGGATACATGTTGTAACTTTGCCACACCCAAACCATGATTAGGGTGTGCTTTCCCCCCTACAATGCTCGCACGTCCATTAGTTGTGAGTTTACCCACACGCGACCCTTTAATCCCTGGAGAATATTACCACCGACACACAGGCATTTTTAAAAGCACCTATACACAGTCATTATTACTCAATAGGAAGACTAAACACATACTTAGTGACCAGAAAAACAGGTGAGCACATACATACTCAGAAACAAAGTTGTTCAGAAAAACAACAATGATAACAAAAATTCCAATGGCCAAGATAAAGAAATGACTAAGTAGTCATCATGGGAAACATCAGAGTTTTGTACTTCTTTAGAGCTATTTTACAGAGTAGTTAAAAAAAAAATTATGTATGGGGGCAGGGAGGTGGGTGCTGGGTGGATGTGGCATCACACGCTTTTCTAAGCTCAAGGCCTTTAAAAGTCTTAATCCAATCCTGAGACAGATTTGTCCCCAAGGCCATTCCCTTACCCCTAGCAGCCATAATTGTTGCCTGTATTTCCACATGCAGGAAAAAAAACGTTTGGAAACTTAATTTTCTCCAATATTTACCAGCTCTGGGATTCTATTGCCCACGTGATTCCCCTTAATCTGCCTGCTTACAGCACCTCCAGTACCCGGAGTTAGGGCATAGGTTCAGAAGTTGAAAGAACCCTGCTTCTTAGGCACTGTTAATTATCAGGCCCTATCACAGGCTGTCAGCAGGTTCCCAGGAGAGGCAAGCTGAAAACTTCCTACCTCGGAGGGCAGACATCTGACATCCTCTGGTGAAACTCTGGTTCCTGGATTTGCTCCTAATAACCCGTTGGGATGTTGCCTGTTGGGGAATTTTAATCCACCCCTTACCACCCCATGCCAAGTATTTAGCCACCAGAACCACCCAGCAGGATCAGAAGACAGCTGTATCAAATGGCAGGATTCCCAACAAACCCCACACGCCGCGGGGTGCGAAGGAACAAGTTTCACCTGCGCCCTGTGCAGCGAGTCTCTGGCCCAGGTGAACCACAGGCGGCCGGTGGCTCAGGAGGCCGGGGGTCGGCGCAGGCGGCTGCAGCCAGTGGACAAGCCCACAAGAGCCCATCGCAAACCCGGCAGCCTCCCGCCTCCCTCACCACCGGAGCTAGGTGCCTAAGCCTTTCTAATCGACAGGGAAGGTCTCAATCACGGGTCCCTACTCCTAGCGCCCAGAGAAACCCAGCGCACGGCTTCCTGGGAGTTGTAGTCCCTGCCACCTCCGGGACACCTGTAACGCCATCCCCCGAGACCCCGGGGGCCCTCACCAGACCCCCAGGGCAGATTGTTGGGTTTGGGCGGCTGGGAGTGTGGCTGCGGGGCGGGGCCCGGGCGGGACTGGGGGTGCGCTCCCGGGTCCCCACGAACGGAGGGAACTACACTTCCCAGGCCGCCCCGCGCCGAGCCGAGCCGGCTGCCTCGCTTTGCGTGACCGCGGCAGGTTGGTCCTGGAGCAGATGAGCGCAGAATATTTAGGCGAAAGCGAGAGGAGGGGGGGCGCGCGGGGCAGGAGGAGTACCTCGGCCAAGAAAATTATGCATGCGTTAGGGAAGCTCTGAAAGAATGGCTGTGGAAGGTAAGGGACGCTTGGGGCGTTTTAAGCGCCGTCGTAACCCGCGCGCCCCAATCCACACATCCCTGGTGAAGCGTGGCGATCGATCGTGGGGAGGAGAGGGTGGCGGAGAGCGGGCCCCTTTCTCCCACACCTCTCGGCACTCACCTGAGCCGCGGGGGGCCAGCAGGCGCTTTATTCAGTGGCTCTGGAAAGACATGTCACGTGCGCGGCACTTTGGGGTAGGAGGTGAAGAAAGTGTCCCTAATGGGAAACGGTATCCTGGAGATGTGGGGAAAGCTGGGGAGTCCTGCATGAGGTTTCAGCCCCGACTTGCCCTGTTTCTCTGCCCCCTCCCGCCAGGTCATGGTGGGTGGCCACGGGGCTGGGATGCTCGGTTTGCCCCAGACACGTGGGAGAGGACCCTGTCGAGGTGCGTCATCGGGAAGCTAGGGTGGCGATTGGGTGGGTCGAGGCCCCTCGTCGCCTGCACCCAGCAGTGGCGGCAGCAGATGTCCCCAAAGGGCGGAGGTGTCCCTACACCTGTTTCTGCTTATGCAGCCCTCTGGGGGCTCAGCAAAGTTTACAGGAATGAAATGGAAACAGCCAGGGTGGGGAAAGTTCAACAAACTCTTCCATGGGGTTACTCCTTTTCTTTGAAGACCACCTTCCTCTGTCCTCTTACAATTCTGCGTGTTGGCATTCCAGTTTGGACTGTGCAGTCCTGCCTCATTTGAACTTCCTGGTTGAAAGCTGGGTCGAGAGGGTTGTGAGAGAACCTAAGAGTTTTTCATTTCAGTTTCTCTTACCTTGTAACACAGGCTTTCTTGTTGAGGGTAGTTTCTGAGGAGAAAAATGTGGACCAGAAGTGATTGTGATGTCAGATTAAGAGGTCAGACTGTGCCTGGATGGTAAAATAAAATGATCGTGGGACTAAATGGGAGCCTCCATTCGCCTACAGAATTATGGTTCCTGAATGCGATTCAGGTCAGAGTTGGGAACTGAGGTAGGAGCAAGAGGGCACGCCTGCCCACTGCACCGGGCTCTTTGCCAAGGGGAAATGAGCCTGTTCCTTGTAGGCTGGAGACAAGAAGGAACCACACGGGCTAGCTTGTTTCTCCCTCCCTTCCCTGCCCCAGGAGTGAGAAACTGAACTAATCTGACTCTTGGTCTCCTTACGATTACTGTCTTAACAATATGAAGTAGCAACAACCTAGCTCCTACACTTAGCGCCCATAAACTCATAAACTATTGCTTTGGGGCTATCTCAGGTTCAGAGATCCCCAGCTAGCCACTTCCAGTTTTCCCAACTGTATTAACAAAAGTAAAATCCATTCTTCTCTCTTCTTTATCATTAAAAAAAACAACAACAACAAATAATTAAAGACTTTTTTAGGTTTTATTTTCTGTGCAAATGCTCAAGATAAAGTTTATCTTGAGCTTAAGACCACATCAAGTTGACCTACTGCTATCCCTTGTTGACCTACCTCACCCATCAGATGACATTGATTATGATCTCTTTACCACTTTTATGTGTCCCCAAGTGAGGGACACTCGTACTTGTTGCCAGGCCACAATATTCTTGAAAACAATTTCCTGTTCACTGCAAGAAATACAGGATTTGCCATATTTCTTGTTGGATGGGTGATTATACCGGTGAAGCCAGATCTTACAACAACCAAGGCTTTTGAAGGAAATACATGAGAACTGTGGAGAGTTTATTTTATTTTCTTGTGACTTAATTCACTTAAAGTACCTTTCTAGTAAATGAATCACAATGAGATCGCAACTTGAAGAATGGAGAAAGTATTTTAAAGTTTTGCTGCAAATATGATTCCTATCTCTGGTCTTTGCAAAGGCCTCATGCTGGACCAGGCTTTTCCTGGTTACTCCCACTGGGTCTTTTAAGTCTCAGGGAAAACTTCACTTCCTCTGGGAACCTGTCCCGCCTCTCCCTTTTCCTCTGCCCTCCCAGTGCTCTGTCCCAGTCTATGGGAGGTGCCTTCTGCACTGAGCTCCCCTAGCACCCCTGCTTATATCTGTCCTAACACAGCATACTTCATCTGCCTCTCGCCCCTTGGGGGTTGGAACTAGGTGCTCTTTGATTTTGTATTCCCAGCCAATAACATAGTACTTGTTCCCTAATAGGCGCTCAGTAAGTGCTCTTGAATTGCATGGCAGATACATTCATGGAACTTTTGTAACTGCTTCCATAAAGATGCATGGGGTTTTCTCTAATACTGTAAAATAAGTGACTTCTGAAAGATTTGAAGGTGGGGGAGACTTTTAAAGGAAGCACCCCTCTCTTTGGTCTTTTGTCTTGATGCTCAAAGCATCTTTTAGAGCAGTAGTCTTCATCTACTGCTGAGTGACATTGTCTTCCTTCGGCACGTCTGGAACATGAAGGAACTGCTGCTGGGGGCTGTTGTTTATATTTTGTGCCCACGTTCCGAGATGCTAAATATACGGTAGTGCATGGCCATCTCATACAAGGTTTCCAAGCCAAGACCAAGTAATAACCAGTGTACCCAAGCTCGTTGAAAAATGCTAATTTGGACAATAAGGAAATTTACCAGAGAAACTGATGTTACTTAACAGCTGAGCTTTAGTTTACACATCTGGAAAAAAGTGGGGTCACTACTGTTTACTTCCTGGGAACACTGAGGATTAAATAAATAAAGGAAGGGTTTATAGAAGAGTTCCTGGAACCCGGATCCTTGGAAAATGTTACTTGTATTCACACCTATTGCTCTCCTTTTAAGAAGCATACTGTGTGGCATGTGTTTTCTATCCTGAATTTTCATGTATTCCTGCCAGCCAGTCTTTCTAATTAGTAACAAATTAGAAGGTTTTTACTATGTGTAACACTTAAGTAAACTTGAACTTGTAAAAGTGTTACAACTACTTGTTCACTTATTCATTTTGTTGCACCTTCAGCCTTGCATTAAAGATGAAAAAGAGGTGCCCTTTGTTTGTTTTTTTGGTTACCCTGGGTTATGTTTTCTTCTCTGAATTTAAATACAAGATTTTATGTTCCTAGCCTGGTGGGGACCCGTGTTTTGCATTTATGGGCACCTGGGAAGCTTAGAGGTATGCTTTCCAGCCATAGGACAGGGTAGTACCTTATGATCTGCATTTGCATTAGGATGATATTGGCATCCATTGTCTTCTTAAAAAAACTGTTGTAATAAATTACTTCAGATAGCTAGAGAACTAGAACCTCTAGAAAGGAGGTAGCAGGAACCACGGAGTAATCCATTCTCTATGGACAGACTGTGTAGATGGTTATGCGTATCGATATATTTTCCAACAGAAATTTGTTGCAGTACTATTCAGGGAGAATAAAAAAGTGGATTCATTAGGGACAGTGTTATATTCATCTCTGTATTCCCTGGATGGTGCCTGGCACTTAGGCCCACAGTAATTGTTTCATGAATGAAGTATAAAATCCCAGAGCTAGAAAATGGTTTTCTACTCCTTATCCTCAATTCCTCTCCTTCTTACTTCATCCTCAAAACTTTATAAGAAAAGTAGGGTAGATGAACATTCTATTCTATTCTAGGTCTAATAGACTAGTACCTCTTACATGGCAGAAAAATGATTTCTAATATTTAGCACTCCCCTGAAAAAATATTTCCAATGGAAGGCTATATGCTCCAAATAACATCTCTGTTAAGGGGTATTAATTTTCCTTCCTAACTGAACAAACTGGCTTATCAAATAACTTCAGATAAGTCATTGAATGCTCAGGTTCTATAGTTTTTCTCCCATAAAAGAGGGAAAAACTGCCCATCACTAACATATTGTAAATCTAAATAATAACTTTGGCTGGAGAAAACAGGGAGATGAGATAGAGTCAAATACTTGTAGCAAAGAGAAGCAGTTGCAGTAAATGCTTGGCTTTGGGGGTCTAGTAAATGATGACTCTGTACCCATCTCAAATTCAGAAATGAGTCACAGAAAGTCAAAGAAGTCCCAAAGGGAGACAGAAACATCATCTTTAATGTAAGGCTACAATGGACTATTTCTTCTGGTTTTGTGTTGGATGGTAAAGCGGCCTTGCTGATATCACACCCCAGTGTGATCACACCCAGCAGTGAGCTTACTCCTAGCAGAGCCTCCCTCTGCACCACTGAGAGCCAAGAGAACATGGACTCCTGCAGCAGGCAGGTCTACCCACAGGGAGGGCGGGTAGGGCCAAGGCACCTATGCTTTGTGCCTTTTCACAGACTTGCATAATTGGCTTCTCTACTGAGAAGGATCTGCAGAGAGAGAGAACACTAGTGCCATTCTGATGGATTTTTCCCTCATAGGACACATGAAGCAAGGGGAAGATGTCTCCCTCCTGCTAGCCCACCAATGCTTTTCTAACTACCTTTTCTGTTGAGAACATCATTTGAATGCACCTATTCTACTTGGTGATGCTTCTGAGGGTGAGGACTATGTCTCCTGCCTGGCTCATGAAGTTTGAATGAATGGAAGATGAATTAATGGGTAGGATCATGGGTGCTTTTGATTTCTTCAGTAGCCACCATCCACACTTACTGAGAACTCCCAACTGTGTTCATCTACATAGTAGATTTGAAAGCAGAGGGACTATGGACTCTCTACTAGGTACTTATCTCTACAGCAGCTTCATGGTGTTATTAATCAACTAACTGCTCCCCAGTCTCTTCCATTTCACTTATCCTCAAGGGAAATTTTTTCTTATTTTTATTCTGTTCTCTAGCCCATCAGATCTGGCTTTGCTGTACCAGCAGCCTCTGTTGGTCACTCTTTTAGGACAGGAGAATGGTGGCTAGAAGTCCATCATTGAAAATTCCTATCTAGTCACTGTGCATGAACAAGAATCGGGGCCTCAAACCCTGGCTTTAAACTTGCTGTGGCAGTGGCTCCTGCCACTCCCATCTCATCCACAGCCTTCTTAGCCAGTTCAGACAGGGCTTCGCTCTAATCCTACTGCACTGTCTAGCCCAGCCCTTCCTGATTCCTTTCATCCCACCCTTTCTTTCTCATCTGTCTTGTTCTCTTATGCCAGAAGAAGCAAGGGCTGGTGCTAAGAAGGGGAGATTGTGTGAAAACCTAGCTGGGTTAGCTGTGTTCTGTAATGCTGAGTCACAGTAGATACCGTACTGACATGTTAAAGGAGGGGCACCTGGGAATCCGAACGAAGCCCATGCTTGAACTCCGGGGAGCGTCAGATGTTGTATATTTAATTAGGAGAAAGAGGGGAATATTGCAAATGCTCATTCACTGGCACTCAATGCAGGTTTTGCATTTTCTGTTGATAAGCAACAGCGTGCTGCCCATGTGCAAGGAACTCTAGTAGATTTTGTGGGGAGTACAATGAAGAAGGAAGCTTAGCCCACTCTGCCCCCCTTGCAAACCCCCCCAGCTTCCACTTCAGTGAAGGAGACACAGAGAAGCAGATTAGGCTGAATGATATAAGTGCTAAATAAAAGTACAAGCAACATAACGTGGGAGGTGGGAGCTCTGAGAACAAATGGAGCATTTAGTTCTAGCTGGATGGGGACAGCCTCATGAAAGGGGTAACATGCGAGCGAGCTTTTGAGTAGGATTTTGATGGGTGGGGAGGGAGGGAAAGGGATGAAACAGAGTAGCGCATGGGTAATGTGTGCTTCCTAGTGGATTTCCCCCAAGTCCTGGTGGTGTGGTGGTTTAGCCCTTTATGGGCAGGAAAGTGAATGAGGAGGTTTCTAAGTCATGTCTGGTATAGCTCATTTCCTTAGGGCTATATTATCTCTTGGCCAAACCTGCAGCACTCCCCACGGCCCAGTTGGATTTTGCGGATGGTCCTTTTGAAACCACAAGAGCAAGGGAGGCGAGTTGCTCTCTTATAAATCAAGCTGATTCCTCCCCAATTTTCTGAAGTGGAATGTAGCAGCACCACCCGCTCCAAGCTGGCTCCTGAGAGCAAACGTGGCTATATTTAGTCTGATTTTTCTAAAGTGTGGGTGCAAGAAGCTGCTTGTACCACTCGCCTCCCTGCATGAAGAGCAGGAGCAGGACGGGCGGCAGCTGTCGGGTGACAGGGTGGCCGCCTCAGTGTCTTCAGCAGCCACCTTCCCAGAGTGCTGGGCAGGGAGGAGCCAGTTGGCAAGTTCAGTTCCTTTGCTGCTCTCTGCTTCTTGGCTGCCCTCGGTGCTGTAGAAGGTGTTTCTGGTATGCAGCAAACCCCAAGTCTCAAGTGATTTGGCAGATATTTGTGGACTGGCTGTGGGGTGTGGCCCTCAGGAATACAGCTGCCCTTGAGACCTGGGGTATGGAATGGGCACAGGCCTGCTCATGGTTCATCATTTCCTCCACAGTGTGCAGCTCCCCCCTTGGGGGTTATGGTGCTCACAGTGTTGTCTTTAAGTATGCAAGGTCTGCCGCCAGACCAGGTGTGAACCCCAGCTCTGCCCAGAACTGCTGGGTGTGCCTGGGTAATTCACTGAGCAGGTCTGTGACTCCTTTGCCCATCTGGCAAATGGGAATGTTCATGGTAATGACCTCATAGGCATGTCGAGAAGGTTAAATTAGTATCAAGGGAGCTCTTAAGACCCGGTCTGATAGGTGCTCAGTAAACACTCAGTAAAATGTAAACAAGTTGATAATGATGATCCTGTTTCTCCCTGTCTTTCTGCCACATTAAGAAAGCATCTAAGCCATTTGTATAGCATTTTTTTTGGCTCTGTTATATAGAGTCTGGCATAATAGTGAGTGCTAAATGAAGGAATGTAGGTTCTCAGAGTTGGGAGATCAACAAAATATAATTGATAAAATATAAGGTATCCACAGCTTGAAATGTATTATTTGATGTATTATCTGACTCCATGCAGTTATAAGGCAACAGAGGGAAATAAAAGTTATCATAACAAGAGTATATTCACTAAACACTCATTAATTTTTGTTACCAAAAACTTGCCGCATAACACCAACAATTTTGTAGGCTAATCTCTTTCTGATTATCTGATCAGCATTCAACCATATCATATGAATGCAAAGTAAGTTGATTACCAAGATAAATTTCAGATCTTGCAAAGAGGAAAAGGTTCATGGACTGTATGAAAATGACATTGGAAAATGGCTGGATCATACGGCCATGGCCCAATTAACATCTGAATAAGTTAGGCCAGATAAACATTAAAGAAGAGAAAAATTGATTAAGATTTTGACTTGATAGGTACCAAAGAGAAGTATTCAGACCCTGGTAAGATTAAGAGAAGTCTTTGGTAAAAAGAGACGCCCTAAATATTTTAGGGGAAAAGATAGTCTCCTTGACAATTGGGCTATGGAAAGTCAAGTGTGAAATGAAAGATATTTTGTTCTGCTGACATAAACCCTGTTTTAGAAGTTATATAACAAAAAATGGATTCCTTTTTTGTGTTTGAAGGATTAACATATATGTTCAGTTACAACCTGAATTTGGTTAAACAGAAGATAAACTTCTCAGATTCTCTTTTTAAGATAAAGTATCAAACTGTTTCAATATTCAGTTTGAAATTCCAGTCCTCATTTCAAGTGTACTGTCTCTCTCCCTCTCTCAATTAATCTTTCATGCTTTTTTATTATCTAAAAAATTTTAAAATTGGGCTTATTTAGGTATAGTATGCATATAATTAAATCACCTTTTGTAGCTTTTTATGTTTTGGCAAACATATACCATCTTGTAACTATAGTCAAGATGCAGAACAATTCTAACACCCTCAAAAGCTCCCTCATGCCCCTTTGTGGTCAACCCTTCTCCCATCCACTGCTCCCACCCACTGCCCCTGAAAACTGCTCTGAATTGTCCCTATCCTTTCCCCTTTTCTTTTCTTTCTTTCTTTCTTTTTTTTTTTTTTTGAGACAGAGTCTCACTTTGTTGCCCAGGCTAGAGGAGTGAGTGCCGTGGCGTCAGCCTAGCTCACAGCAACCTCAAACTCCTGGGCTCAAGCAATCCTGCTGCCTCAGCCTCCCGAGTAGCTGGGACTACAGGCATGCGCCACCATGCCCGGCTAATTTTTTCTATATATATATTAGTTGGCTAATTAATTTCTATTTATAGTAGAGATGGGGGTCTCGCTCTTGCTCAGGCTGGTTTTGAACTCCTGACCTCGAGCAATCCACCCGCCTTGGCCTCCCAGAGAGCTAGGATTACAGGCGTGAGCCACCACGCCCAGCCTATCCTTTGCCTTTTGTAGAATGTCATATAAATGGTATCACATGCTATGTCGCCACTTGAGTCTGGCTTTTTCACTTAACACATTGGAATTCATCCATGTTGTTTCTTGTAGCAATAGTTCAGCCCTTTTAATTGCTGAGTAATATTCCGTTGAATGGATATACCAACATTTATCCATTTACCAACTGAAGTATATTTGGATTATTTCCAGTAATTGGTAATTATGAATAAATCACTATAACGAGTTGCTTACGGGTTGTTGTGTGAACCTAAGTTTATTTTTCTTGTGTAAATAGCTAAGAGTGGGATTCACAACTCATATAGTATGTTTTACCTTTATAAGAAACTGTTGAACTGTTTTCCTGAGTGTGGCTCATGTGTATTCTCCTTTATTTTCTCTATTCTAATCACCTACTGATGAGGACCTCACAAGAATAAGAAACTTACATTAATGGACCTATGCAGGTAGTTGGATAGGATTAGAGGGAAGATTAGTGGACCTATTCAGGTAGTTGGATGGGATTAAAGGGAAAGGCTTCTAGAGGTGAGTTCCTTGAGCTGCATTATATAAGATTATGCAGTATAGCTATTACAAATACCCCTGATTTTCAGGTCAGTCCAGACTTCAAGCACGGACATAATCTGGAAAAGCCACTGGTTTGAGCTCAGAAAAGAAAGCTTCTAAATTTCATTTTATTAATAAGTAGCATGAGATTGGTCATTAAGTTCTATATAATGATTATATTGTGGAAAAAACAATCGGATAAGGAAAACAGGCCACAGAGGGCTTACTTTTGGGGAAAGTTATGCAAGAACACAAAGGCAGGAAAGGGAAGACCAGGTTTGAGAGGCCACAGAAGGTGAGTTTAGCTAGAGTGTGAAAAACTTACCTATCCCTGAAGAGAATTAGTTTTGCCTGCCAAGATCGGTTATCGACTCCATCTGTGAAGCCTAAGAAGAGGTTCGTTGACTGTTTCTAGTGTAGTTAAATTTTGAAGCTGGCAGGGTCCAGGTGTACATTTTGTAGCCCTGTGTGATTCTAATTTAGCATTGGGTCTTTCATCAGATATCCATTTAAACAGTGTGACCAATGCTTGATTCACCTGCAGAGACCACATTTTTACTCGGCCAAAAATTGGGTATGGGGCCTGACCGTGGAATTGTTTCTTAAGTGCAAAAGATAGTCTTGGAGATGCTAACGTATAGGAATTTCTAGGACTTTCCACTGATCTCCAGGACCATGAGATGCAGTATTTGAAGTTGGGGTTGCTACAGAATCCCTAGACATATGGTCTAATACTGCTGTTTGAGGTCATGAAGTACAAACATTTCAGTCGAGGGTTTGTTGTTTTTGGAGACGGTGCCTGTGCCATTCCACAGAGGTAAAAAAAATACGATGTTATTGACCAGGCTTCAGGAGGTGTACCTTGTGCTAGATTCTGTCTGGATTTTTTTGCCCCCTTGATGGTTGGTAGTTTATTGGTGGAGGAGCGGGAGCTACCAGTGACCAAGAAGAGGAGATGGGCATCTACCTCCTGGCCTCAGCCAAGTCATCACCTTTAACTTCCACTTGCATCTGTAAGAGCAGCACCAGGTGGACATCAGAGCTGTGTGCTGCCTGAGCTTTTGCCTGCTGTTTCTTTTCTGCTTCCTGAGCAAACATAGCTTTTTTACATTGTGCTCATTTAGTAGATATCTTTACCTGAATAAACTGTAAACTGGGATTGATATTTTGTGTTAGTCATCCACGAAGTATATGTGGGTATAGAATTCATTTCCTGTCATTTACTAGAATATTTTTCCTTTTCACGAATATTTATTGAATACCTATTATGTGCTGGGATGTAGAAGAGTTTGGCTTATGTAACATGATGAGTAAGCTTCATAAAACCCAGGTATGCTTAGGACTGAGATTTTAAGCAGTGTTTCATTGTATGACAAGATTCTCCTGGGGCACTTGGTAACATCCAGAGTCCTGCTTCCCAGTATTGGGTTGTCTTTTTTTGGTGAATCATAAATGGATCCCTGAATCTAACATGCACCCTGAATCATTCTTACTAAACATTTTGAGAGACACTGATCTAGGGCATAGGCTTCTTAATCTAAGGTCACAAGAGGGGATTGAAGGATTTCATGGAATACTTGAGCCCCTTACAACTATAGGTGCAATTTGTATGTGGACATTATGTGTATTTTTTATGGCAAGAGGAACTAGAGCTTTTGTCCTATTCTCATAGGGGCTAAAGATGAGTAATCTCAGGGCCATGAGAACGTGCATTTGACTTTTTTATTCTCTGATACATATTTCTAGTGCCTACAGCCATGGCTGGCTCATAGAAGGCACTCAACTATTGTTGAGTAAACAAAAGAACTAATGTTATTTTGTGCCTTTTCTGAGCCAGGATACTTACACTTGCTCTTTAAAAATTAGTTTTCATAAGGCAGTAAGATAGGTGGGCTTTCCCTCCACTCTAATAGTTGAGAGAATTTAGGTCTGTAGAAGATAAATAAATTTCCCAAGGCCACACGGCTAATTGTGGTAGGATTGGGCTTTTTAGCCAAGTTTGCCATAGTCCAGAGTCCTTGGTTATTATTCGTTGTTGTTGTTTATAAGACACTATCTTGTTTTCTGGTTTGTCCCAGTTTGGTTCTGATTAACTAGTTTTCTTTTGGAAACTTTGGTAACTTAAGAAAAACAGCATTATAACAAAAACAAAACATTTCTTAATTTGGCTCTGCAATGGGGAAAATTCTTTCAGGTTTTTGGATCAAATCTCCAGTAAAGTGTTTATCTTGGTGTTAGCTTTGTACGCTTTTGCTTGCTTGCTTGCTTTGTAGGGAGCCCCAGGCCTCAGGATTTTGGTGGTGGTTTTCTCATGCTGCCTTCCAAAGTCACCTGTGTCCCCAGCATGCAATTCATGTAAATTGCTATTTTATTTGGACAATAAGTATTCATTGCACACTTGCTACAAGCTAAGCAGCACTGTGAATGGCCTGGGAAGTCCAAAAAGAAGCTGAGGCTATGGAACCTACTGTTCTGGGAACTTAGAGTCCAGTCCAAGATGCAAGACTCATATCAGAAATGTTTCACAGCAAAAAGGGTTCAGACGTGGGCAGGGAGGCTGTGCAAGGGCTCTGCTCTCTATCAGAGGGGAGCCGCCACACCCACAGCAACCAGTCCTCATGCTGCCCTGGACTTCCCTTGAGAAGTCATTATAGGGTTTTGTTTTGTTTTGTTTTTAAATAGAGCAAATTAACTGCGATGGAAAGTTTGGTCATAGTCTGGAAAGACTGAGAAAACAAGGGAGAAGCCGAAGTAACGTAATCATAGGGTGATAAGGGAAAAGAAAGGAACAGAGAGCAGATGTTAGAAATGTTTCATAGGGGAAACAAATATAGGATTTGGGATTGTTTATTTACAGGGAGTGGCAGATACATAATTGCTCCCAACTCTTCCGGGGCTCTCCACCGCCAATGGAATAAAGTCCAAACCCCTCCGCACTCCGGGCCTTTCCCAGATCGCCAGCCCTTCCTGCTCTAGGCTGTGCTCCACTCCTTCCCTGTAGGAATCTTCTTTGATACTCAGTTGAGCTCAGCTATCAGCTGTTTCCTGGGCTGTCAATGTACTTGAATAATGTCCTTTCATTCAACATTGTTTCTTTATAACATTGGGAGAGGAAAAAAAATTGATTCCTGGCTGGGGCCACTGTGGAGTCTGTCCGTTCTCCCCAAGTCTGCGTGGGTTTTCTCCAGTTTCCTCCCACATCCCAAAGATGTGCCTTTTAGATGAACTGGCGTGTCTACATGATCCCGCTGTGGGTGCGTGTGGGTGTGAGTGCGCCCTGAGACGGGGTGGCGTCCTGCCCGGGTCGTTCTGCCTTGTGCCCTGAGCTGCTTGAGACAGGCTCTGGCCACCTGTGACCTTTAACTGGAACAACCAGGTTGGAAAAGGAACAACTGAATGAGTACAAATGGTTGTTAAAAATTCATAGAGTAGATGACCATCCTACAGGTGCAAGACAATAAACGATGCAGAATGAGAGCTCTCAGCAAACCCGCCCTGTTTTTCATTGTTTTTGAACTGTGTTGTGCAAAGAGGTGTGTCTGATAACTTTCACATGGCAAACATTTATTACTTGATTTAACCCACCACTGCTGTGACTGCTCTCACTGATTCACCAAAAATTGGGTAAATTGTTACCTTACTTTATTCATCTTTCTGAAATGTATGTAGAGTTCACGTGTATTTCAAACTGAATATTAGAAGTATTTGGGGTCTTTATTTAGAACTTTGGTGATGTTTTTGTGATCAGGAATGCGCTGTAGAAATGTTAATTCTTGTTTTATATCAGTCTATGGTAAAACCGGTTTCATTATAGTTGTTTCACTTAAAGTCACAGTTTCCAAGAACCTATGGAGGACGTTGAGGATTTACCTTACTTTGAGTCCCTACTCAAGTGCCTTCCTCACACATGCTCACACATAGTGATCCTCACGTCCTTATACGTGCACATCTAAGGCAAGAGAAAACGTGGCAAGAGCAGGAGATTCTCTAGTGTCCGAAAGGCTCGACTCACAGGTAATGCAGTGTTTAAGGCAATGCAGTCAGTGGTAGCAGGCGTACCATTTCCAAGTGGAGCACGTTAGCATTGTCTGGTGCACAGACAGCCAGCAAGGTGTGTGCTGAGAAGTACACACTGGGCTTGACAAGTAGGAAGAGGCATTCGGATGAAATGGAGAGACAGACGCATATCATAATGGTTTAAGGATTACATAGGAGATGGAAATGTATGTAAATAGAAGGGAGAAATAGCAAAAAGAGATAAAGATCCAAGGGTCTGTAAATGTGGTAAGAAGTTGGAAGAAGGAAGACAAAGGGCTGTACTTAGACTGGTGACAAGTTCAAAGAAAGCTTTTTGTTGTTGTTGTAGTTAAAGCTAAGACATATTTAAAAGTGTTTATTGACTATATGAATTGACTTGGTGGAGAGGGAGATTTTGAAGATACAAAGGATAGAAGAGATAACTGATAGAGCAAGGGCCATCAGGAGTTTAGATCTATTTGCCCTTAGAGAAAGCACTGTTCTTTCTGGAAGGTGTAGGTGGTGGGTGGGGCAGATAAGGAATGTTATTACCGTAAAATAAAGACAGACCTACTAAAAAAATATTAATTCCTGTACTACATGATAGGCACCATTCTAAAAGCTTATCATGTAATCATTATTATCTTCACATCAGTTCTAGGAAGTATCATTATCATCCCTATTTACAAATAACAAAAGGGACACAGAAAGGTTAAGTAACTTGCTCATGGTCACAAAGCTAGAACCAGTAGTGCTGGAATTTGATAAAGATGTTGCCTAAAAAGATGTTTATCCAATTTCCTAGTTATGACATTTTGGGAAATACTGGGTCAAAAGGACATTATTCTCTTCAGAATTTTCTTTACAAATTAGACTCTTAAAGGATGCTCTATAAGAACATGTAGGATTTGACAATTTCTTGCAAATTAGTTTATTTTGTAGTAACTCCAGGTAGGACAGGAATGAAATAGGAGAAATTCTAATTCTCAAATGTTAGGGAAGGATATAATTTTCAGAGCATGAGTCATTTCTGGAGAGGTTAAACCGTGGTGGGTGCTTGACCGTGGAATAGGGGTTGAGTAACACCAGTCAGCCAGGAGGTACCATGAGGTGCTCTAATTCTACAGGTTGGGGTTGGGATTTTAGGGAAACAACAGAAAGTAGGGGTAGCATCAGAAAGGAAAGGTGAAAAAGATGCTGAAAATTAACTTGGTCAACTTCACAATTGACAAATTCACAAAGATACAAACATGATCTCCATTTTCTTCTTTTATCTCCTGCCTCCTTCCTGCTCTTAGGGGGTTTAAAATATAGGTTTTTCAGGGTGTTTAGGCC
>VSMD01100046.1:0-76501 GCA_008750895.1 Mirza zaza | reverse complement strand
ATCAATCCAAGAATGGATTAATAAAATGTGGTATATGTATACCATGGAGTACTATTCAGCTCTAAGAAACAACGGTGATATAGCACATCTTATATTTTCCTGGTTAGAGCTGGAACCCATACTACTAAGTGAAGTATCCCAAGAATGGAAAAACAAGCACCACATATACTCACCAGCAAATTGGTATTAACTGAGCAGCACCTGAGTGGACACATAGGTACTACAGTAATAGGGTATTGGGCAGGTGGGAGGGGGGAGAGGGGCGGGTATATACATACATAATGAGTGAGATGTGCACCGTCTGGGGGATGGTCATGCTGGAGACTCAGACTTGTGGGGGGAGGGGGGGAAAAGGGCATTTATTGAAACCTTAAAATCTGTACCCCCATAATATGCCTAAATAAATAAATAAATAAATAAATAAATAAAAAAGAAAAGAAAAGAAAAAGTCAAATCACGTCGTATGCTTTAGAATTCACAGCAGAGACAACCACTGTGAAGATGGTGAATCTGAGAAAAGATGATGATAGCACATCTGTCACTCAAGAAGGGAAACTCAACTGGAGTGAGAAGCCCTGTGAACGCAGTCGAATTGGAAAGCCTGCAGCCAGAGTCACATCCTATTCGGTGTCAGAACACGTACTCGGGGAGAAGTCGTATGAATGTAATCACTGTGGGAAACCCTCGTGTCAAAAATGATACACCCCTTATTGTACATCAGAGAATTCATACTAGAGAAAATTGTTAGGAATGTAATCAACATGGAGAAATCTTTAGCTGTGATTCATTTCTCATTAGACACCACCATGGAGTCCAGACAGAAGAGAAATCCTATGACTACGGGGAACCCTACTTTGACAAGGCACATCTCACCACACATCAGGGACAGAAGGTTGTCTATTATTTGCCACTGAGTCAGTGCTACAGCAGAAAACAGATGGGCCAATTAAGATAATTCACATAGAATTTATTCATAAAGGTATTATTTACAACGTGTAGATATAGGGGAAGCACAGGAGACATGGTGGAACTTCAAAGAACTAAATCCAAAGAGACAAAGAGCAATGGTTAAGTTGGAAGGAGAGAGATGCTAAAGAAGGCTGATTTCCAAAGAGTCGTAACCTTCTCTCAGAGGCACAGGGTAGCCAGAGCAATGCACAGCCCAGCCTCACTCACTCATCCCCTGCCCCTCACCTGCCACCTGTGATCCGTGGGCTCAGCCTTGTTAGAAGTTAGAGGGCCACAGGCTTGGGGGAGGGGGGTCCTTTAGGCATCATTGTCACAGCTGTCCTCTGTCCTGGGCTCTGCAGCTGTACATAACAACTAAAAGTGTTTACTTCCCAGGGTTTTTTTTTTTTTTGCCAGAATTTAGGGTTACTAAAAGTAAAAGCTGTAATTACTATATAAAGAAAACAATTCTGTATACAAAACGCACTAAAAAACGTAGGGTACGTTTTTGGCTGGAAAGGTGGTAAGCAACATAAAGATGTGGTTTTTGTTAGAGAAGCCAAAGGACAAGGGAGCCTGGGATGTGGTCAGTCTTCCAGGGCAGCCGGCAGGTGCAGAGTGGGGAAGATGGGCCAGCAGGAAAACAGAAGGTTTTCCAGTCCAGGGGCCAGGAGCCCTCGCTGACACGCCCTCCCGAGCAGAGGCCCGGCTGCTTGTTCCCCTCCCTACCCCAGCACATGTTTCAGAGCCTGGCCCAGAACAGGTGCTCAGTAAAAACTGTTGCATGAATAAAGGAACAGTGGAAGCAAGTAGATCTTGGGGCAGGCTGTCATCTAGCAAGAGAAAACTCAGAATTTCTCTGTCTTTCCAAGGGCCTTGGGGAGCACAGGAACAATATGCTATTATAACCCACATTAGATGGTCACCAAATAATAACACAACAACAACAAAAGAAAACCAGTAATACAGCAAGAGTTGATAACCTTCAATAGAAGAGAGAAAGCTTCCACTGTAGCGGAAACTTTATGTGTGTATCTCATCAAATCCCCACTGTTCAATAGGTGTTATTTCCCACCTTCGGTAGGTGAGAAAACTCTGGGAGTTTTGGTGACTTTCCTAGGGTCACACAATAAATTGGAGTTAGGATTCAAACCCAATGCTATCTGCATTCTAAGTCTGAAGTTTTCGCACATTGCGGGGCAAAGGATAAACTCCGCGGTGGTTGAATGCATTAGGACAAATATAATTGAAAATAACTTTACAGTTTCAAGGCAAAAATGCCTCCACCCCAGTGATGTATCACAACAGCCATTAACATGTTTTCTTTTATAAGCACGGACAAAATCATCTATTAGATGCCAAATGCACAGCTCCAGATGCTGTGCGGAGCAAGTTAATGATTCACTCAGTAACCCCCTTGATGTTCCTTAACATTTGAAATGAAATGGGCAAAGTGCTTTCATGTACTATAAAAGAAAGTGGCAGCGCACTGGGTGCATAAAAAGGCCCTACTTTAAAACACATTTCTATTTATAATTATTGGCATTTGTGCTTTAGTGGAAAATGAAAGTCCTACTGCTTAACACACCAAATTCCTCTCAAGAGAAAGCTAATAAAACATCAAATCCTCCTGGAAAACCAAACTACAGTTTCAGACAGCCCGAGTTTCCCAGTAGAACTGTGTTTCCTGGAAATCTTGGACGTGATTTTGGACTACAACAACTCCTCTCTCTTTCTTAAGAGCTTTTTCAGTGGAAAGCCCCCTGCTATAGGAAGACTCTGCTGATTCCAGCAGCAGCTCTGACAATCAGTTGCTTCTCTGAACAACTTCAGCATTTATTACATACAGCTCAGTTCTTTGATTAAACAAGTGAGTTTTGAGCCCACACCAATTACTGTGCCAGGTGCAAGGAACAGTGTGTGAAGAACATGGAGCAGGGCTCTGCCCTTCCTAAACAGCCAAATAACTAAACGAAATATTACCAACTGTGATAGAGTTATGGTGGAAATCAATCAATCGATATGATCAATCTTAATTAATACATTCAGAAAATATGATTAACCCTTTGCACTCGCTTGCTTTTTTCCCATCATCCACTCGACATTATCCACACTCGACATCCGAGTGCAAAGGGTTAAGTATAGAGTTTATCTGAGCACGGATCTTAAAAGCAGCTATCTGGGAGACACAGACTCCAAAAGAATGGGTCAGTATTCAAAAGTGGGGAAGTTAAGGTTGTGCTTATACAGGCAGGTAACATGGTTGCAACGTTTTCCTTACAAGGTCAGCACACACATTATAGCAACCTGATTGGTAACAGCACACTACATCCCAAGGAAAGTTGCTTTAACTCTCTGCGGAGGGGGCGGGGGGGGGGGGGGGGGGGGGGGGGAGTGATGATCTGAGGTGGTCTCATCCCTGGCTTTTCCTACTCGTTTACAGGAAAAAAGCAGAAGCTGCAGGTGCATGCCACCCGACTCAGGCTAAATAGCCACGTTCCTCTCAAGGCTCGAAATAATTTAAAGTGCCAACAGTTTCAAGTTTGAAATATTTAATTTTACAATATCATTGAAAGTGACTGGGGCAAGGGCAATGGTATGCTGATAAATGTTTAACAACCACCTCTCTGGGGGGAAATAAGCCCCAGTTTAGAGTATTTGCCCATTTACTTTGTGCAAATACTCCCACCACTGCTGATCTCAAGCTGCCAGTATGACACAGTTGTATATGGACTTGGGAAGAGACATACGCCACCCTTATATAGGGTTTCCACCATACAGAGTACAGGTGCATAACCTCATGAACATGGGATGCAATAAAATAATTACATTCTATACATTGAGTATTTATTATCTTTGTTTTCGATATAATTTGCATAACTGTAAGTTCATACAACTTTTTTTTTTTAAATAATGGCTGTTTAGCACACAGCTTGCAACACTCTTGAAAATTTAACAATTGACTTTCTGGAGCCAGTCTAAGCAAGCTCCACACACCACTTAATGAGGGGGGCAGGAAGGGCCTTTCTGAGGAAGTGACTTTTCAGACAAGGCCAGAAAAAGAGAAGGGAAGGAGAGGCCACATCTCTCAATGTGAAAACGGCCTCAGAAGGGAAGGGAGGAGAGGCCACAGGGCGGGAGCCCAGGGAGACAGGGTGGGTGGAAAGAGGCACGGGGAAGGGGGGGCAGAGGCAGATGGTGCAGGGCTGTGTACATGGTGGGAAGGACCTTAGGGGACATCCCACAGACAATGGGAAGCCACTGGAGGGCCTTGTAAAGAGAATGGACTGTCGGGAAGTAAGAGCAGAAGCCAAGACCACCTGGGCAGCTGCAACCTCGGTTCAGGATAGAGCCAAAGCCTGATGTTTGTACCAACCTCCCCAAAAGGTGCGTTTTAAGAGGACAATTTATTGTTTTCTTGCCTGAGCCTTCCAAAACAAATTATAAAGGGCAAGATATGACTCCCATCTTAAGGACAAGGAAACAGCCTGTGGAACATTTAATGGACCTCTCTAACAAGGCCATGTGGCACATTAATAGTCAAAGCAAGGTTTCAATCAGAGAACTAAAGTGATCCCATATCCCAGTTTCTCTGAGATAATCTCAGTGCTGCCTCTTGTACCAGTGTAATTACCCTGAGAAGTGTCCCAGTTTGAGATATAAATAAGGAGTGAGGTGAGGCAAGGAAGAACTCTCTGGGAGGTATCCATGCGAATTCATGATTTCTAAAGTATGTATGTATATATATGTGTATGTGCACATGTATGTGTGTGGGGGGTATACTGAGAGGGCCTGGAAGCAAAGACAGCCCAGAGGCAGTGCACATGTCTAGAGCCCAAATCTTGTTCTCCAAAAACATTCCCCACTAAATGGAATTCTTTTTGGAGAAGTGGCTGATTTCAGGGCTGGAGCAGGGAAGGTACAAGATAAACCTGGAACATCTTGTTATACCAGAAAATAAGGAAGTACTTGAACAACCAGGGCATGTCAAAAGGAGCAGCTCCCACTGGCTACATCTGGGACAATGTGATCACCAAAATGATTGAGGACAGGAGTGAATTAAAAAGAAAATTGGGAAAGACAAGAATCCATGAGTCCATACTGCTAAGAACTAAATAAGTAAATACATAAATAACATAAAGGGGCAAGGTTGAGGGGTCCCTTACCTACAGGAGAATGTTCACTGCCGACTGGCAAATGGAGAGGACATGGAAAATTGTAAAATCATTTTGCAGCCATCAAAGTAAAAATGATTTCAGGCAAAAATCATCAAAAAATGCTAAGTCTAGGGAGAAATTTTGATGAAGAACAGATATTTGTATGATCTTAAAATGTCTCTATACAAAGTTTCTTTATTAGTATTGTTATTATTTTCTTTACTGCTCCATCCACAGGCATGGACAAACTATTTCTTAAACAAAGAGAAGCAGTTCTTGTAAAGAAATCAGACAACACTTCAGCTAAGTGACAAAAATCAGCATCTCTAATGAGGAGAAGATGGACTTCACGTGTCTCCAGGTGAGATAACCTGAGAAGGACTCATCACTATGTAGTATCCCGAACGGAGAAGCAAAGTCTAAATCTAACCACGAGGAAACATATGACAACCCTCCCCAAAATGACCATTTTACAGAGAAGGGAGTAGGGTACCTACATTATTCAAAAATGTTAAATGCCTTAAAAAATGGCTGCATTCCTTCCCCAAAGGAAAGCATAGCGCTCTGTGGTGTGTAGGATGACTGAGGCCAGTTTATTAGCAGCAGCTAAGATGACTCCTACTTTGAACCGAGAAGAACACTTGGCATCACTACATCATAACTCTTCAAACAAAATATAGAAACAGAAGCTACCAAACATTCACCTTTTCAGTCCACCTGATAAACTATATGGTGAGATTTTTAAAATGGCACATTTATTCTAGACAATTTTCTGGCACCATTAAAAATGTGGTGAATCTCTGTTTGTTGGTAACAGTATTGGCCTAGTTATCAAGAACATGGGCTCTTGGCTGGGTGTGGTGGCTCATGCCTGTAATCCTAGCCTGGGAGGCTGAGGCAGGCGGATCGCTCAAGGTCAGGAGTTCGAAACCAGCCTGAGCAAGAGTGAGACCTCCATCTCTACTAAAAAAATAGAAAGAAATTAATTGGTCAACTATAAATAAATAAATAATTTTTTAAAAAAAAGAACATGGGCTTTGAAGTCACACAAATCTGCATTCGAATCCCAGCTCCATTACTTGCAAGCTGTTATTCAAGATCTCTAAGCCCAAACCTCTTTATCTGTAAAGCATGATAGAAATATTACCACCCATCAGGTCATTTAATGATACCACTCTCTTTTTTTAAATTCATGCATATATATATATATATATATATATATGAAAAAAGGTTTGGAATATGTTTCTTAAAATGTCTCTGCATATTTTCCATACTGATCATGTATTACTCAAGGAGAAAACATAATTGTAATTAGCTAAATAAATAAAAAAATTATGTATTCACACAGAAAGTCCTAGAAGAATATGCACTGGAGAGTTAACAGTGGTTACATCTACAGGTTGGGAGTGATGGGGAGGGAGAAAGAAAACTTGCACGTTGGGCTTTAGGCATTTGTGTGAACATTTTGACACATTTGTATATGATTATTGCTTTTTGATTCCAAAAAAATGAAGGGGAGATAGAACAGAAATGTTATTAGCATCTCTGTCACTGAGGCTTCAGTGACTAAGGGCATTTGCAGCAAATGACGGCCTTGACCATTCTGCTTGCCTTAATTGAGTTCTCTGAAAGGCTTCTATATCACTCAGGACTTTTTCTTCCCTGAAATGTTCAGCTTTAACAAAATTCTGAGTAGAAGCATGACCATGAGTCACAATTACAGGAAGGTTTTATAAATATTATGTAAAAATTACCTAAGGCAACTTGGCCAAAACTTGCGCAAGTGGGCATGATTCACCCAAAACAATTATGGAAGAGAAGGGGTGAAGAGCAAAAACCCTAACAAGTCATTTCGTTTAATATTTTCCCACATTGCCCACATCCAGAATCTCCGGCTAAATCCCCACTTTACGGATGTCACCACGATCTGATCGTGTTCAGTAAGTTCTAATAACCAAGCACAGACCCTTCCTGCCTCCTGCCCCATGGGAGGGCATCACTTTGAAGAATGGTTCTTCCCCTGCATTCAAGGGTTTAGTAAAAACCACAGCAAGCCCAGTTCTGCAGGACTAATAGAAAAGCCCAGCGGATGCCTGTCTGGCAGCATCGGCCAAGAGAATCATACTTGTATCTATGCCCATCCTTCTTCTTCTCAGTATTTTCAGCAAAATCTCATTATATCAGAACTTCACTGGCAGCATTTATTGCTTCCTTAAACCTTTAACCAGATTTGGCCACTTTTCTCCCTGCCATTGTTTATTTTCACTGCCTGCCAGAAACCCACATCCAGCTTAAGCAAAATACACAAAAACAACTGAAAACCATCCACGCCCACTGTAAGGCCAGGCCTTCCTTGAGCACTCTGTACTTTCTCCTGTTAGACATTAAACTTGCCTTACTCAAATTTCAGTTATTTTTGTACTACCTTCATGCTGATTACTGCATCAATATATAACTAGTCTTAAAATTGGCTTAAAATATGTAAGAGGATACCTTTTTAAACTTAAATATTTTTAAATGGAACATGGGTATCCATTCGTAAAAATGCAAAAGCAGCACCACTTGCTCTATGAGTGAGAATAGGCAGGGTTATGTGGCAGAAACAAACAATCCCCCATTCTCAGTGGCATTACACATCAGAAGTCCATTTCGCCATTACCCTAAGTCCATTATGGTCCAGGCAAACTTCGCCACTGCAGCAGTCCTCAGGGGACCCAGAACTCGAGGCTGCATCAGCCGACTGCCCTCCGTATCAGTATGTGACTCTACAGTCAGAAATCAGAGAGTTGAATGCCTCCACCTCTAAGTAACAGTCAAGACGCCGCTCACATTTCATTGGTCAAAGCAAGTCATATGACCACGCCTAAGTTCAAGAAGACAGGACTACACCCTGCTGTGTGCCCAGATAGTAACTCGAAAAATAAAAATGAAAACCAACCAATAGCATTTTAAGGAAGATTAAATGGGATCACATGTTTAAAGTGCCTATCTCATTGCTCATTCCAAGAGGAGGAATTCAATCAATTATGATGATGATGATGATTAATCAATTCAGAGAAGCATTGTGCAAAGATTAACTGTGATATTTAATTATGACAACCATGCAGCAACATTGAAAACTTCTTATCCTTAATGAGAAACTACAAACTGTAAAAGTGTAACTATGAGATAATCACTTCATAAAAATGTGTACAAAGACTATACATTCAGGGATCATTTCTACAGTTCATTACTAGGAAAGTCTCTTGGAACATGTAGAGCACCGAGGGAAGGGGCACAGTGTTCTCTCCTGAGCATGAGGCCAGCTCTTGGTGTTGCCATTTGCCTTTAACGATCATTCTTCTCTTCCTTTGAGAGAGTAAGAGGGAGACGGCACTGAGTGGTTCCCATTTAAAAACAAATGTGTTCATATATCAATAAGGACCAGGAGGAAATTAGTCCTATTTATTGGGGAAATCCTTTTATTTCTTTTAATGTCTTTCCTATCAGCACTCCCTCTCTCCTCAAACCCCATTTTTCTCCATGGGCTTACACTTTTCTCCACAAAGTCAAAAAGCTCAGGGCCCAGATGAGTATGTAAATGAGTATGTAAATAAGTGAAATCTGCAGGTAGGAGGTCAAAAGTAAGTGGTAAGACTGTGGCAAACTGGAGACCACATGGTCCATCTAATGAAGGGAGCCACTACTTAGCACCTCCAAGAGTTATCACATGGGAATTCTAGGACCAGAGCTGCCTAGTAATCTGATTCTCCTGGAGATCTCGGAAATTCAGATTTGAAAATACTATGCAGACCTGAAAATACTATGCAGACTTGAAAATACTATGGCCAATTTTTAAAATACTATTCAAATCAACTAAAAATGTCTTTCAGGCCACAACAGACCCAATGAAGCCCAGTTTGTGACCCCTGTCTTACTTACGCTTTGCAAAAAAAAAAAAAAAATACAAGGAGAAAATTGTCCTTTAGGCAATTTCAGCTTTCTGCCTATCACAAACCTTCCCTAAAGAAAGAAAATTCAGAAGCTGCTTCCTCCCTGGATGGGAAATAGAAAGGAAAAAACAAGAAGAAGAAAAAAACCTTCTAAATTTAATATCTCAAAATATTTCCCTGTTATATCTCCTTACTATCTTATTTGTACAAGTTATAAAAATTCAAAGAATATTTTAACTCCATAATTTAGCACATGTCATTTATCAATTAGAATTCTTTTAGGTTACAGGTAATAGGGGTGCTTACTTCTAGCTAAAACACAAAGAGATTTTATTGCTTGTGTCACTGAAAAGGGTAGATCTGGTTTTAGGCTCAATTTGCTAATAATTCAGATGTTGTCACAGAAATTTGGTTTCTCTCTCTGTCAATGAAATGGCTTTTTTCTCAGGCTATACATGGTGACAAGATGGCAGCAGCCTGCAGCCAACTTGTTTCCAAGTCCAAACGTGAGTGAGAGTCTCTTTCCCATAATTCCCAGCCTGAGACTCTTTGTATTCTATTGGCTCTGATTGGATCACATGTCCATCCCTGAACCAATCAGTAAAGCCAACAAATTATGATGTGGTGACTGACCTAGCTGTAGGTCAGGTGCTCTACTTTTGACCTCTGGGTGTGGCCCTCCCACTGAAGCACACAGAGAGCAGAGGGAGGATTGCCAAAATATTGAAAAGTGAAGAAATGAAGGCAAATCATGTTCACCATAAGGTCCTTCCAAAACCCCTCACTCAGCAACCTGGTTTGCACAGCTGCTTTGGAGGAGGTGAACAGTTTGGAAGCCAGTGCTGAAAGACACTGATGCAGAAGGACTGACACATTCTAGCATAATTTAGACAGGGCTGGCTACATACTTTGCAGGGTCCAGCACAAAATGAAAATAGTGAGGTGCCTTGTTCAAAATGTAGGGGGAAAATGCTATTAAAGGTACTAAAATAGAAAGCATTTCCCTTTTTTTCATGGGCTCTCAATTTGTCCTGGTGTCTTTTATTTGCTATGTAATGTTGTTCTAAGTAAAGCAAAAATATTAAAGTATTAGCAAGAATTGTACTGCTTATCTTTATAGCATGCCAGTTTAAATGCAAATATAAGAGCATTTTACTCATATGTACAATCACCGAAATTACACAATTTGCATTTTGTAGCTTTTGTGCATATATGTATTTCCTTCTCACCAGAACAGTAAAGACTTACACAAAATTAACTTGACTCTTTTTATTTCACTTCTTGATACTTGCACATTCTACCAACACTGTCTACCTCTGGCTTCCTGATGAGTGAGGAAGAACCGAGAGGGAAAGGAACTCTGGGTTGTCCTATCTTTCCTGTCCTTCTGCGCCATCAACTTTAGCATAAGTGGTTGGCTCCCACAGGAAAGCGGACGTGATAGGGTCCCTCGCTCATCTGTGTGTCTTCGGACAACACTGCCTTCTTTCTGCCTTCAAAGCAAGTTCTGTAGAAAAATTGGCCTCTTGAGGCTGTCAGTATCGTGGGTACGAGGTGCTTAGCTTGTAACTCTTTGAGTCTCACTCAACTCCATGGGTGGCAAATCCCCTGGAATCCTGTGCTCACCGACATCGTGAGAGCTACATGCAAATGAGCAGTAGGGAACTGCAACGTGTATCCATATATAGTAGCAGGCATCTCCTTTGCTTATCTACGTTGTCCTATCAGACTTCAGCTACAGAACACAAGCTCAAAGACAAAACTGTTCAGAGTTTCAAGCTGGCCGTAGCAGGGCAGTAAACTAGATACTGTGCCCCTGTGAGCACAGGCGTCTGGGCAGGTGCACAGGTCATTTGCCCATGAAGCTGGCCCTGAGTTCAGGAGACAAAGGACTCCTCATGTCAGTACAGACGTTCTCTGTATTTATTCCGGATATTTCAACCCCATCATCACCACCCAAAATAGACAGAAAAATAAAAGCTGATGCTAAATCCAACAATATTGCCTTCCTGGCTAATTACATGTTGTTCTGCTCCCTAATGCTCCTTTTATATCCATCATCACTGAGTTGGTACAGACTGAGCTGGGCTGCATGTTTGTTTTCTCGTGAGCGAATGTCCAGAGACAAATCAAGCCACCTTGTGTACCCTTGCTAAAGAAGTGTGCTAAAGGAGACAGGGTTCACGAATCAAGGCCTGGGATCCGTCCCTGACTGTCCACAAAGGAATGACTCACACTGGGTGCATGTGGAACAAATTATCTTTTATTTAGAAAGTACCTATATAGCTCTTGTTTGGTGTCGGCGACTGTTCTAAACATTTTATAAATTATCCTATTAACCCCTAGGATGATCCTAAAAGGTAAGAAACTATTATTATCCCCCATTGCACACATGGGCAAACTGAGGCACAGAGAAATCAAATAACATCTGGCAACACAACTAGTAGGAAGTTGTTTAAAGGCAGTCACGGTGGTCAAAAAGTCCACATTCTAAGAGAATCAGTCCACCAGGCATAACACGACTCACCCAAAAAAGGTAAATCTGTACCCCACTCATCTGAAGCCAACTGAGGGTTCCTCCAGCCCACTGCTTCTCAGCCCTCATCGTGCATTGTAATCACCCAGAAGTTTTGAAATAGCTGGATGACCACATCTCACCCCAGACCAATGAATCAGAACTTCTGGGGGTGGCACTCAGTCACCAGCTGTCTGTAAAGCTCTCCGGTGATTGTAATGAGCCACCAAGGTTGAGAACCTGGCAGGTCCGGCCTTCCTGGTACAGTGACAATTGAGTGGCCCCCAGGGAAAGGAGGAGCCTCCATTTGGCAATGACAACCTGCCCACCTCCTCGACATTCCTTTTTCTTTCTCTTTTTTTTCCCCCTTTGGTCTTTTTGTGTGTGTGTGTATCTTTTAAGAAAATATTTATTGTACCAGAAATAGTTATGACCCTAATATTGACAGGACCTGGGGCAAGAATACAAACTGAGGTCCATATACACAAGTCTCGATGTTTAAAAGCTATAAATTAAAGTAACAAATTGTGAAGTAAATGATTTCTATCCTCCTACCCTGACAAGCATACCCACCTAACACCATCATGGAAAAAAAAAACAAAATAAAAACACATACATAAAGCAAGTTTCATATAAATAACTGTAGATAGAACAAATTCAAAGTAAATTTCATTTTCTGCCAAAGACCATGATTTGCTCTGGTGGGACTGGGAGGTGGGATTGCAAGACTGTCTCCCTCCCTCCAGGGTGCGCCCAGCCCGGCTCCCTTGGGCTCTTCTGCTCACTCCCGAAACCCACAGACACCATTTTCTTCTCCTGCTCTTGAGACAGGAGGTCTTTCATCCCCCTCCAATGCTCTCCTGCTCCCCACCTACAACCCCACTATGCAGGTATGAAGACCTCCCAGCAAGCAGGCCACGAGGTTTCTCCTCGCCCCTGTCTGTCCAGGCCTAGAAACTTCCGCTCACGAGGTGCCCCAGTCCCCCACCTTCACTGAGAACCCCTCCAATCTTGCCCCCTGCTCTCCCCTTCTTCCCAGACTCAGTCCTGTGTCCTCAGTCCTGCACCCGGGAGGACGCCCCAGGCAAGAGACACGTGTAGCCCTGGGAGAAGGCTGGGGCTTGTGAGCAGCGAGTTCCTTCCAGGGGCCTGGTACCAGAAGGCTGTGCCAAGGAGAGGCCAGGGGCTGGGGTGGGCATGTCCCCTTGGCTCCATGGACTCCTTGTCCCAGCGCAGGTGAAAGAGGATCAGAGAGGAGCCCCCTACCTGGAGGGTAGGAGGATACTGCCGAGCACAAGGAACACTCTAGCCATTGTCCACGGTGGTCCAAAACCTTGTTTGACTTTCCCAGTCTCCATCAGGTTTAGCAAAAAGCCTAAGGTTGCAAATGCCATTATCATCCCCACTTTGATGATGAGAAACAGAAGCCAATAGAGGTGAAGAACTTTCCAAAATTCTGTACACACTGGGTGGGGCCAGGATTTGAATTGTGCTCTCGCCCCAAGGCCCCCGTTTTTCTCCCTCTCCCTGCTGTCCAGACTGCACTCCTTTCACACGGGTCTCTGCAAAGCCCAGCTACCTTGGCAAACCTTCCCCGATCCCCCACCCCACTGTGGTCCACCCAGCCCTGACCTCACATTGTCTCTAAGAGAGTTCCTCAAACTGGAGGGTGCACACCATGAAGACACTGGGGTCAGCCTCCAAGGATAGTTTTAAAGGAGGCAGATCTCAAATCTCCGATGTGCTCAATATTAATATAAAACCAGCCCCATCCAAAGACATTCCTGCTGCTCAGCAAGGCTTGAGCATCCTGCATATTCTTTCCTCCCTCCCCTCTCCTACTCACCCTCTTCCCTTTACAACAGAAAAGCCTACCTCTCCCTACCCTGAATTTCACTATGGTGCATTGTCCTGAAGTCCAAAAACTTCAAGGGCATCACATAAAAGGATAATTCTAAATACCACCGTCAATGCTGAAACAATGAATAACCTTAAAGGCTGGACGACAAATCCTTCCACAATTCCAGTAGCTTCCAACTCTTCCTTTTCAACAATATTACAGCAAGACCTAATGGAGTTGTCAGCTCATAGATTATTAAAAATAAATTTTATGACAAATCACCATGCCATTTTTGGCATATAACTCAGAAGGAGCTTAAATAATTGAGTAGCATTGCTGTAAAAAAAAAAAAAAAAAAAAAACTCTTTTCATTTCTATTGATTTATTCATGGATGAACAAGGTTTCTCAGCATTTACATCTATTGAAAAATGGATAGTAAGAGCAGAATTAATGCTGAACTCTGTATCATTAGAGCAATAAGTAATTTCCTCCTTTTGAACAGCCTTTTTATAAAAGCCTTATCCATCTTATTAAGAGATGCAGTCCAATGAAATGTTACTCTTTATGCTCAATAATTATTTCTCATATTTTATAATGAATTTGTGTTATGTGGCTCAATTATATTAATAATACTTGAATTTCAAATCCAATCTAGAAGAAATTTTTTAGGCACTAAAAGCCTTATGGTGCCAGGAAACCTTGTTTTTGCTTCAATGTATATATACATTCACTTGGAGAGAATCGTAATAGCATGATCAATAAAAGTCTCTGAAGCACAAATAGTGAATATTTATTCTAATATCCATTAGAATAAAATTCTGTGTCGAAATAAAAAAATTATAAATTCAAAGAGAAGAAGGAACAGTGTAAAATTTTAAAGAATTTTTTCATACATTTTAAAATGAATCAGTGATATGTTTGGATTACATTGGATACAATTTTTTTTATGCATGTTACATTTTTATTTTAAAGCATCAATATTTTTAATAGGCCAGAAGTAATATTCTTTGCAACTATTTAAACTCACAAAGAAAAATTCTGAATGTCAACTCAAAATGGGTAAAGGGAATTCATATGTTATGGACTAAATGTCTATGTCTTCCAAAATTCATATATTGAAATCCTAACCCTCAATGTGACAGTATCAGAGGTGGGTCTTCAGGGAGATAATTAGGTCATGAGGGTGGAGCTCCCATGAATGGAATTGGTGCCCTTATAAAAGGGACTCCAGAGAACGCTCTAGCCCTCTTTCCAGCAAGACCAGGGTATACAACTCCCGATGGTCCTAGCAGTAGGCTCAATACTGAAACTCATTGGCTTAACTCATGTTCTCAGCCTGGAACCAATTACTGCACCAGAGAGCAAAATGTTTTGACCAGCCAGACCCAAGTCATATGCCAACCCCTGGATCCAAATGGTAGGGCCAGCCACATACTGAAAGTTGGAGATGTGTAGGTCTCCAAAGGAAAGTAGGGACTTATAACCTGAAAAGGGGCGCAGATGTCAGAAATGCCAAAAAGCAAAAGCACAAACACCAGATGCACATAAGCCCATCATCCCACTAACCACATCCTACTCGCCGCCTGTATGCACACACAACACACCTCTCCCCCACGCCCCCTCCAGTTAAAGGGGTCTCTCAAGGACAGAAGCCGTGTCTCGTTCATGCTTCCCTGAGGCCTAGGAAAGGGCCCAGCATAACTCAGGTCACAGAAAACATTCGTGGAATGTACAAGATGCCTTCAGTTCAGGATACTTTTGCATGGTGCCATGAAGTAGAAAATAGAACTGGAACTCAAATACCAACCTGGAAAATGTCAAGGATCAAAATTCTCAAAGGGCAGAAATGAGTCTTCCTGGAAGCTTCCTGAAGGAGAGAACTCGGCAGTGAGCCCTAGTCCCAAATTAGACAAGGCCTGCAGACCAACTAATCCTTCTCTTCTCCCACCCACTGCGGTCCCTGGCCAGGCCACACACCGCTCTGGACAAGTACATCCCAGTGCAGCCGGCCGGGCACGTGCCAAGAGGAGACCCCTTCATTCCGAGAAGTGTTTTTCTACCTTTGAAGACCCCGATTCACTCCAGTGTGGATTCTTGCTGGTGCCTGATTCTTGGTGGGAGAGTTTTGAGGGGCTGCATTTTGCACCAAGACAGGTTTGCATCAACTGCAAGATGAACTGCTCTCAACAGCTACTTTACAGCAGTCACCGGCTTGCTTTGCGGTGTGCTGAGGTGATCACTTTACCCTCCAAGACCAAGAAAACATAACCAGTTCAGAGAGGCAGAGAAGAAGAATACTACTGGCCTAAATGCTCACCAATTCTCCCTGGTGATTGCCAGGAAAACAGAAAAAATATGTATGTATACTTAGAATAAAACTTTCTTCATAATCACACCAGAAGACCCATGTGGATTGGCCATAATGTGACCCAGAGCTTTTAATTAGAAACATGGTGGATTTGAATGGCCATTCAAATTAGCTTAAGTCACAAAGGAACCTGATGGCTCCTATATCCAGGAAGATTGCTGGGAAGTTTGAAGGTTTATGGTAAGACCGTCTGCCAACATTGCTCATAATCTCTTTGCCTCATTCTCTCCTCATGCAGAGGGGCTAAGTGCTTTGCAAGCATTATCTTGCTGGGTACTCTGTGAAGTACTTATTATTGTCCTCAGGACACAGATGGGGAAATCAAGGCTTAGAAAGAGGAAGTGGCTTCCTCAAGCATACACAGCTAGTAAGTGTGGGAGCCAGGATTCAAACACAAGCTCTTTATACCATGCCACACAATACAGTAAAAATAGGTAAGTGGAAGGCTGCAAGCACCCAATTCCCTAATGCATGTGTTCCCTCCTCCAAGAGGACCAAGAACAAAAGACAGTGTGATACAGAGCTGAGAACAGAGGTTTGGGAGTCAGAAAGACTCCCAAGGTACTACTGTGACCTTAGACAAATTGCTTATTCTCCCTGATCTTCAGTTTCCTCATCCATAAAAATGGGAAAATATTGCCTACCCCATAACAGTGCTGGGAATAGAGATCACACAGGTATATCTCATAAACAGAGTGCTCCCTTCCTCCTCCCACTCTCCCTTAGACAAAAAGGATAAATAAAGGAAAATATCAAAAATGGTCCTAATCACTTGAAAAGTCAAATCATAAAAGGCAGATAAGTTCTTGAATAGTGAACAACCTCATCTACAAATAAAAAAGCTTTAAACTAACATGCAAATGAAAAATAATGGGGCAGGGCGCAGTGGCTCGTGCCTGTAATCCCAGCACTTGGGGAGGCCAAGAAGGGAGGATGGCTTGAGGCCAGGAATTCAAGACCAGAACTGACAACATAGCAAGACCCTGTCTCTACAAACAAATAGGATAATTAGCCAGGCATGGTGGCACATATCTGTAGTCCCAGCTACTTGGGAGGCTGAGGTAGGAGGATCACTTGTCCCCAGAGTTCAAGGCTGCAGTGAGCTACAATTGCACCGCTGCACTCCAGCCTGGGTGAAAGATTGATACTTTGTCTCTAAAATTTATAAATATATATATATACACATATATTTACATATATGTATATATAGATGTGTGTGTGTGTGTGTATATATATATATATATAAAATAGAAACTTTTTTTGGTGATTGGCGATTTTTTTAAATCACGAATGCCTGCTTGTGACTAGGGCATGGGGAAATGGCAATACTGGTTATGATTCACTGGGCACTTACTACGTACAAGGCACTGTGCTACAAGTTTTACATTCCTCATTTCATTTCATTCTCACTGCAGACTTCAGAGCTTCAACCTTAACTTCTGCTTTAAATTCTTCTGCGGCTGATGGAAATACCAATTTGGTAAACATTTATGTACATACCCTTTGCTCTTGTAACCCTCTCTGAAGAAGTGAATCCTAGAGAAATAATCAGACATGCCAACAAAGATTTTTGCACAAGAATGCTCATAATGATATATCATTTTAAAAATTCCAAAACACCTCGATATCCAACTGTAGTAAACAATAAACTAGTTATAACCCATCCACAAGATGAGTGTTATACAGCATTTAAAAGTTTTCAAAAAACTTCAGTTTCCTCATCCATAAAGTTATTTTGGCCACTTAGGAATAGGGATGCATATTGTTGCTATCACTCAGGTACTTTGCCTCTGCCACCCATGATCACATCTAAGCAGCCATGCCCTGAACAGAAGATCTCTCGATGAGGGCAGCCCATAGGCAGCCATGTTTTGAGTCACATGACCTAGATGGCCACAGTTGATTGGGCTATTGGCAAGCACTGTCCACAAAGACAGCCAGTCCATGAGCTGACCAGCAGTGGATACCACAGTCTGGCATAAAAAAATGATGTGGACCAACCAAAGACCCCTTTCAAGAATGTAAACTAGGAAATAGGGAAAAATACAATTAGCTGTGGGAGCATAGCTGGGAATGTAATGATATAGGGAGACACCAGGTCGGCCTGGATGGGTCATCTCTAAACTAAAGCTGTGCTGGAGTAGACATGGATCAAGTGAAAATTATACAGAGGGGAAACTGGTAGCCTACTGATTTCATCCGGCCAGTAAATGTGATTTATTTGGTCCCGCAATGCTTTCTTTTTTTTTTTTTTTTGAGTCTCTTCTCATTTTTAATTTTATTTTGTAAAAAAGACAGATTTAGGATATGGTAAGAAATTACTAAGTTATATTTTTTTTAAATCTGTCAATTGCTACAGTAATGGAATAAATAAGATTTGTTAAAGTTCAATGTTTATAGACATATTTATAAAAAATGACTGAATTAGAAGACATTAAATAATGCTGATACACACCAGGAAGGGATTTAGGCAAGGAAAGGCACATCATTTTACCACAAGAAATAAAGACCATAATTGGAGGTTAATGGACAGCCAAAACTTTAGATCTTGTGGTAGGTTTCCCAGCTCCGGAGGGTCATTATGGTGGAAACTTCTTTATGGTACTTGGCTGGAATAAATGGATATCACCTGGGGAATTTTACTCTGTGACCCTAACATAATATTAAAAAGAAAGCACGTTTTTAATAATACGCCTAGTATATGAAGAGGAAAGGAGAAAAAATCCAAAATAGGTACTGAAAATCCTATTAAGGAGAGTTTAAAAAAAATTAAAATAGTAAAATTAACCCTCTTGTCTGGCTGAATTCTTGCAATTACAAAGTTAAAATTTAAAGTAAACACTGTGTTTTTCACTTCTTGTAGACTGACACAGTATAAACAGCTGCCATACTTTACCTCAGATGAAGCTATGTGCCAATGTTTAGGGAAAAGGATTATAGATAATTTCTCAATTTTATATATCTTAAATCTTTGAAAATAGCATGAATACCACTGGCTGACTGGCTTATCTACAAGAGCAAAATAAACATGAAGTTTTCACAATAAGAGGTTTCCCAAAGAAACTAAAGAGTTTGCAGTTGAACAGACAGAGTTACTTTACTTTTACTGAAAAATCTAACAAATATTAGCAGAACTTGTTTTGGGTCAATTTCAATTTTCACAAATTTGTGCCAAGTCTCTATCCATTTCTTTCTGTCTGGACTCTTGAATCTAGTTTGTTTGAAAGATGGAATCATTTAGAGTAAACCACATACGTTTTAGTAGTATTAAGTGAGCATTTAGTGGTGTGTGTATGTATAAATAAAATAGATTTTCAGAATAAAATGGTATATCCACCAAAAAATAAAAATTAAATTAAAAACAAATGGAAGGGAGGCAAGGGTAAATGTCATTATTTAAAAAATAATAAAAATGGCAATTGTAAAGCAGGCGGCTTCCTGCTCATGCCACGTGATATGCCTTCATTAAGGTATACTCTTTCCGTTTGGTGTGAGCGGCCCAGATGAAGAGAGCAGAAGCCATGAACTGCAAGGGAGCTGAGATGCAAGCCAGGCAGAAGGACCATCCAAATTCACCAGATACATTCTCAGGCAGTTCTAGTTTCTGGTGGAGTAGTTCAATTCCAGCAACATAGCAACTTACTGAGCCCAATGTACATAGACCTGCAAGGAGATGGAGAATGCCCGTGGCAATGGTGGGATACAAGCTTCGGCAAATACAAGCACAAAGTCCAATCAAAGCTCCAAAGCACATCAAACAGGTCCAAAGTAGATCAATTCCACTATTGTGGTTTCCGGGATCAACAAATTTCTCCATGAACTGCTCAGTTAGTATGAAACTCATGCATTTTGTGACCACATCAAATGACTCTGTCCTTTCTGGTGGGCTATACCAATGTGAGTTTTTGGGTATGGTGATACTCCGTCTCCACAATCCCACTGTGCCATTATATCTAAAAAGTGCATCATTATAAGTCTTTTCATCAGCTTCGTCATTAATGAAGTCTTCTCAGATGCTTTTGTTCAAATCACTGGTATTTTCTTGAACTGGACTTCGATATTCACACCAGAAGTCTGTGACAATCGAGGCTGCCGTGTAGATGGTAGAAATGAGGCTGAGCACACAAGCAATTACAAATGCTGTCGCAAAACGGTTATCCATTCTGGCATTCAGACTGCTCCAGGATGCTACGGAGACAGAGGTCTTGTTCTCTAGTCTATCACCTGCATACGCCCATCCTCTTGCTCCACCAGCTTCACTCTCTAGCTCAGACCACCCCGCAATGCTTTTTATGTAATTTGTATTAATTAACAGCATTTAAAATTAGATAATTCGTGTGAAAATCCAAATTTCTGATGCTTTTCCCCGTAAGATCACAAACAGGCTAAACCAGGCATCCTCAAACTATAGCCCAAGGGCCACATGCCGCCCACTGAGGACATTTAACCCGCCCGCCGGGTGTTTTTGCCACCGCCGCCTGTCCTGCTTAGCAGCCGACTCGTCCCGGGCCCACAGTGCTCATTCTCCAACGGTCTGAGGAACAGTGAATTGGCCCCCTGTTTAAAAAGACACTAGGAGGGGACATGGGGGAACTTTCTAGGGTAATAATAATGTTCTATATCTTGATAGCTATTTTAGTTATATAGATATATATATTTGCCAGAATTCATTAAATGGTAGTCTTAAAATGTCATTTCACTCTATGTATATGTTAACTCCAAAAGTGGAAGGGGGACCATAAATAAATATTGAACTCGCATTAACGATGCGCATGCTGAAATGTATAGGTCTAAAGTGTACAGATATCTGCAACCTACTTTGAAATGCATCAAAAAATAAAATGGATTGATAGGCAAATAGAAGGACAAATATTTATATAGAAAACAAAAATAGTAAAATATTAATTGCAACATCTTGATTTCAGAAATTGTTATAACAAAATGAAAAAGAGGCAAATTTCTAGTAGCTGCCCCCAATAGAGAGGGCAGGTGTTCAGGCTGCCACAGTCCTCAACACTCTTTAATGCCTATATTGGCCTGCTTCACCTGGTTATGAGACCTGCTAGTACTTTAGTTTGCAATCTCTGGAACAGAGAGTAGTAGAGAGGTGATAGAAGCAGGCATCCTGAGACTAGAGCAGAGACCTGTACCCTCCTATTCCTGAGGTCCCTGTCCCCAAGTATCCATTATCCATCTTCTAGTTCCTGCCCTTCTAGAGCTCCAGCTGGTCAATGTCACAACCTGGACTCCCCTGGAATCACAGCCTCAGATGAAAGCTGGTAGATGAGTGGTTTATTTAGAAGTGAGATTCTCAAGAAGTAGGATGGAGAGACAGAGGAAATAAACACTGAGGGAGAAAGAGAGCCACTGCAAAGATGTGTGATTGATTTGGCCACAGCTGAGGTGACTAGCTGACCCATTCATGGCCCTTCCTAGAAGTCTTACGGAACGCATCTGAGAGCTACCTGCCCAAGGGGACAAAGGGGAAGAATTTGTTCTTATCTCGTGTTCCTCACTAGCTGAGAGTTTCCCATGAGGCATCAATTAATCCCTCACACTTTCCATTGCCCAGGCCTGAGCATTCCTGGTAATGTCCCGCACCGTAAGTCCCAGGGCAGGAAGCAAGGGTGTAGTCTACACACTCAAGGCTGGGTGTGGTCAGGTTTCAAAACCCATGAGAAGCTGGTCTCTCGCAGCCAAGCCTGCAATGAGGGTGAGGACTGGGAGGATTTTAAATGATGCCCAAGAGGTATGGGTTATATGGTCATGGCAGACACCATCCTTTCCCTTTGCAATACGCATTCCTCCTCTGCCTCACTGCTGACTCCAGCCCCACATGTGATCATGGTTGGTCTAAACTTGCCATGGCACGTTTTTATCTTTTGGTCACAGATTTGCCTAAAGATGACTGTGGAACTCAATTCTGGCCAATACGATGTAAGTAAACATCTTCTGTGGCAACTTCCAGAAAAACCTTCTGCTTGTCTAATACAGAGGGACGAAGTTGGAAGAGCCCAAGGCCCATGTACTCTCCTTTCCTCTTTCTGCCTGGAACACAGAAGTCAGGCGTGGAGGTAAACAGCCACATTCCAATCATAAGGTGACAAATGTTATAATAAAACAAAGATTCTGGGACTGGTGGAGCAGAAAGGGGTGGAGGGACCCAGGCCTCTTACAGTACCAGGTCTGGACTCCTACCTCTGGGTTTCATAGGAGAGAAAATAACCCTGTTCGTTCAACCTCCTGTAGTCTGTCTTTGTTATCTGCAGAAAAATGCATTTTTACTGTATACTCTTGAAATTTCCCAGATGTTCAAGAACTTACTTTAAACCTCCTTCTACCCACTATTTTTCGAAATGCTTAAGCAAGCAGGTCCTTGTTTCCCAAAAAAAAGCATAACTGAAACTTCTCCCATTTCAAGAAACGGTTTCAAATGTTTTTCAACTCCTCCTTTCTCAGAGACTCATTGCACCCAGGGTTAGACCATGTTTGACCTGGAAGAAGACTTGATTTGGTTAAGTCAGCTGTAAAAAAGACAAGAGAGGAAAAAAAGACAAAAAACAAAAGCAAGCATGTCTACGGGACTCAAGGCACTGTTCACAACAGAAAGTCGTGTATCCCTACTTCTGGTGGTGATTGAATTTGGAAAACTCCCACATGCAAATCAAGCGAAAGAGTATGTCATTCTATCTACCCACCCGACATGCCCATTGCTGTGAAGGACAGAAAAGCAAGCATGATGGAGGAGCTATTTAAAGAGCTGTTAGGAATACTAGAGAATGGCACATGAAAGTAGAAAAAAGATCATAGCAACCAACACACCACAAGATGCAGAAAGCAGGGAAAAAATTCACCGAGTGGGTGGGAAAGAGGGTTATCTTGAGAAAGGTCAAAGGAAAAGTAATACTTGAACAGCAGCAAGTGGAAAGAGCTGATGGACGCTTTAGGACACGTGGGTTCTGGTCGGAATGCTTATCTGTGGGACCGTGCCTTCATCTCTCAAATCTTCACTGAGCACCTGCTGTGCCAGCTCTGCTTGCCACTCAGAAGACAAAGATTGATAAGCTGGGTTCCTGCCCTCATAGAGCTCACCTTGCTTCTCAATTTCTCCTACTTTTCTTAACGGTCTTTGATTCTCAAAGACCTACAAGGAGGAATTTTCCACACCAGTTTTCCCGAAGTGTGTTCTGGGAAACACGCTCTTTTCTCCAGAGATGCCACAGGGAAAAAGAAGACAGATTCTGTGAACAGATCAACTGGAGACAAGTCCTTTTACATCCTCCTCTAGACCTGCCTTGTCCATTATGGAAGCCGCTGGCCACATGTGATTGTTAAAATTTGAGTTAAAAGTGAAACTTCAATGCCTTAGTCTCACTAGCCACACTTCAAGTGCTCACAGCCATAGTGGCTAGTGGGTACCTTACTGGCCAGTGCAGAGGACGTTTCTGCCATCACCGAGAGACCTCCTGGACACGGTGCCACAGGTAACTCGCAGACACACTACCATGTCAAAAGCTCTGGGAAAAATAGGCTCTGCACTAAAATAACATGCTAAATTTTCCAACTGCTTCCCACATTCATCTATCCTACCACCCTTTAAAATGACACAGGTTAGCACTGCATGTGACCAGATTTTTGCAGGACATGCTTTTTAGACAAGAAACTGACAGCTGTTCCTCACTCTACCCCAATAAGCTCTTCTTTGTATTTAGCTAACTTCCCATTTGCTCATTTTTTTAGCTTTCAACTCTGCCATTTGAGGAGTGCAATCGAAATTCCCAAAAAACAATTTGAGAGAAAATGCACAAAGACGACACTGACAAGCGCTGTTGTATTTGGGGAGAAAATAGGAAAAATGAATCTACCCAGAGCAAGGAAAGGAATAGTGAAGTCAGCTCTCATACGTCCACTGGGTGGAATACTATCCTCCCTCTAAAAAGTATGGTTCTAAAATATATAAGTTGCAAATGTTTATGACCTCACGAAAGTGAAAAAATGAGGATGTCGAATAGCACATATGTGATTGATGTTCACTGTGTAAAACCAAAGTATGTTTGGGAGGAAAAAAAAACCATGCCAAAATGTGAGAGTGTTTGTGTTTAGGGGTGAAATTGGGTATTTTTTTTTCTTTTTTCCTTTATTTGTCAAATATCTTTTCAAAGCACCTACTACTTTCAGGGAAAAAAAAAATACTGAAGGAAAAACAGCCAAGGTGTATGGGGACAGCAGTTGTTCTGATGACTTACTTTGGCCCACGGATTTTCAGACATTGTTTCTGTTCTAATCAAGTAACTGGGGTGGCGTCAGCCATCCATGCCTGCCGTGAAAACGCAAGCATGGCAGCCTCTCCTTTCACCCCCATCGCTATGAGCAATTCTCCAGCATCCACGGCACAGAGAAGTCGCAAGAGACATTTGTCTCCAGGCTCCCGACGGCTGCTCGCCTGTGCCATCTCTTCCCCTTGGGAAAGCCGCAACCAGCATCATGGACCGTCCCTCCCAGCCCCAGGCACCAAACCCTGACTTCTCTGAAAACCCACCTCCCATCCATCCTCATGCTCCATGTCCTTCCCATCCACTCACCTACATGACATCTCCCATAACGTGTGCGCCCCAGCCCTGGCCCTAATTCTGGCAGATGATAAATGAGCAGCCGTTTCCTTTCTCTTTCTTCCTCTCCTTTTTTAAATTAAACTCTTGATTAAACAACAGAAACATTTCTTTGCAAATGCCAGCCTGGAAAATGTTTCTTCAGCTGATATTTTTTTCAGCCAGTTCTTCTTTAATTTTCCCTTGGAACAACCATACTTCACTTCTCCTGCCTTCCCCTCAACACCCACGACTTGGGAACAATCAGGAGGCCAGCACCAGGCTGGATGTACTCAACAGCCATTAAGCAAAATGCAAAAGTTAAACCAGAGCCCTGCTGGGTCACGCAGCTGAGGAGAGAGCAGCATTTATTAAATTATGCATCCGGTGTGCCTTTTATTTCCTCAATGAGAATGTGGTTTATAAATTGTTACAGGGATTACCTTAATCAATTAACTTCAACAACCTGCAGCCTGGAGGCAACTGCACTACATTATGCAGAGTGGACTGAGCATTTGAAAGGACCGTGATTTGGGTTCTGAACTCTGGACATTCCGTGGGTCAGGGAGCGTACGGTGTGGTGTGCTTGTACCTGGCCCAGCTCTTTGGAAGTGTTCTCTCGCCCCAGCTGGGTGACTCCCTCAGGAGACAGAGTCACAGTGTCCCCATTTGCAGGGTTCAGCTTGTGTCTCCTAATCACAAGAGTCTCATATGTTCAGGAAGTAAAGTAATTCGAACAGCATCCTGGTTAGACTGACCGGAATAATGGGAAACCGAGGGCCTTTGGTGACAAGCGGGTTTCTAGAACAGCTTTGCTTTTAACATCGTAAGTAAGTAGCTGGGCCAGGCGAACCTGACCTGCGAGAAAAATTCCTCGTAGGCCAACAGTGGAGAGTCTGACAATCACTTCTCTGGGGCCTGCTGTGTGCAGGGAACTGGAGGAGAGTACGGCCCAGCACCGGCCTGGCCGCAGAGGGCTCGCAGCCCCCAGGGCTCGGCTCTTGGCACCAAACAGGCTCCTATCAGCGTTTGGATATAGAAGCATGACAATTCAATGTGGTACTGCTGTGAAAGAGACTAAAAAGATTTCAGTGGCCTGGTTCCCCCACCTGCTAGCTCTGTGACCCTGAGAAAGATCCTTAGCCTCTCTGTGCCTCAGTTTCTTCACCTGTGAAATTGGGATAGTTATAATGTCCACTTTGCGGGGCTGTTATGAGGAGTAAAGGAGCTGAGATTTGAAAAGCAACTGGGACAGCATCTGGCTTAGGTTTCATTTTTGCATTCTGCTTGATGACTCGGGGCTAAGTTGAACTTGGTACTGGCCTTCCAATCATCATCAAATCATGGGAGTTGGGGGAATAGAGGGGTAAACTGCAGATGGATCAAGAGAAAAATCACAGGCCAGGTGCGGTGGCTCACACCTGTAATCCTAGCTAGCACTCTGGGAGGCCAAGGCCGGGTGGATTGCTTGAGGTCAGGAGTTCGAAACCAGCCTGAGCAAGAGTGAGACCCCCCCGAGTCTACTACAAATAGAAAGAAATTAATTGGCCAACTAATATAGAGAGAAAAAATTAGCCGGGCATGGTGGCGCATGCCTGTAGTCCCAGCTACTTGGGAGGCTGAGGCAGGAGGATTGTTTGAGCCCAGGAGTTTGAGGTTGCTGTGAGCTAGGCTGACGCCACGGCACTCACTCTAGCCTGGGCAATAAAGTGAGACTCTGTCTCAAAAAAAGAGAGAGAGAGAGAAAATCACAAAGGAGCTGGCTGGAAAAAACAATCCATCAAAGATAGTTATGCAGACTAACATTTGCAAAGACATTATGTTCTGTTTACTTAATCTTTGAGGTATAATTTAGAAACAAAGAGTCATCATATAATTGATAGTCAAATTTGAAGAGGTACAAACTTGAATGCCACCTTTTCCACAGCCCCCAAGGGAAGGATCTTCATTATTAAGGTAGCTGCTACTTCTAGAAATTCTAAGGTCATGATTAACATCAAATCATATGATGAATATCAAAATATAGACAGGCACTTAGGAGAAGTAGCTGTTGGGGAAAACTCTATTGCTGTACCTTGTGTATCACCCAGGGTCCAGGCTTGAAATAAATGGCATGCTTAAAAGAGATGATTGGAGAAAATTTAATAAAGGATTAACTCACAAAGGCGTGTGCATGATTAAGGGAAACCAACAGGGAATGGGGAAATACCCCCGAGCTGGCAATATCAGGAGGTCATTGCCTGGACCCGAAGGCATAAGTGGCAATAGTGGGGTCCAGGGTCTGGAGAGACTGGAGGAGAGGACCGCTCGGCAGAGCTGCTGCCTTAGGTGAGGAGCCCAGTCTCCGCCAGCCTATGACATGATGGCTTGAGAGTCAATCTCCTGATGGTCCCACTGGACCAACCCAACTGGAAACCAGAGGACAAAGGGCTGTGACTGATGCAGCCCACACAGGCTGTCCCGCCAGGGCACAGAGCATGGCGGGATATTAAGAAGCACACAGAGAAAACCTAGCACATCTCAATGGTAAAATTAGGATAATAATAATACATTTGTCATAGAACTATTCTGATGATTACATGAAAAAAAATTATGTAAAGCACAGTCTCTAGCACATACAAATGCTCAAGAAATGTTAGCTTATTGCAGGATTATCCATCCCTACAATCAATTTACCTCTGAAGAACTGTGTATGCACACTGATATTTTTTAATAACTATACAAGTGAATTCCTTCTAAAAAAAAATCCATCTAATCATGGCCTGGGGGATTTGCATCAATTTATTTATTTGTCTATTTGTTTGTTTGCTTGTTGGTAGTGAGAAATTTGCCAAAGAAGTCATTTCAAAGGTGGATGTCTTCACCACACTCACTCAAAAAGAAAATCTTCCTTTTTTATGAGGAAGTCTGTCGCTTGCATGTAATATCCACTGCCCATCAGGAAAAAGAACAGCTCTTACAAAATGGAGGTGACTTTTCTGCAAAGAACCTGCTGCCTCCAAATTTGTTGAAATTGACTCAATTCTTTTTTTATATTTGTCCCAATACCTGTGTCAAAATCTGGTATAAAGAGAAGTTGTAGGTTTATCTGTGACCTGAGAAATACAGTGGTCTGAGAGGTATTTCAGCATAAAGGGTTCCTGAAGAAAGTTTTACTATCTTCTCCTCTGGAAAGGAAAAGAGAAGTTTTTGAAAATCAAATTACTGATCAAAAGCTCAACACGAAAATGAAAAATGTAAGATTGCTATCAATACCATTTATAGCGGAGGATTCTCATTTCTCGTGGTCAATAATTTTGTACCAGGTATACCCAGAGATTTGTGTCAGCCTGTGGCAACCCTAGTTTATAGTTTGAGCACCTTATGGTGATAAACCCCTAGCTACAGAGCTTCACTTTCTACCTGCCCTTGGGCAAGCCACGGGACTCTCTGTACCTCCATCTGCAACGAGAGCCACAGTGCCTCCTTCAAATCGCAGCTCTCCCGCTCAGTCACTAGAAGACCATGGAAAACTACTTACCCTCTCAAGGCCTCCGTGTCTTCATCTACAAAAGGGGAATGATAATAGCATGCCCTTCAAAGGGCTGTTGTGAAGCCTAAATGAATAACTGAACACAAAGCCATTAGCGCAGTACCTGGCATTCATTCATGGAACAAATATTTATTGAACACCTACTATCTGCTACTTGCTGTTTTAGGAACTGGTGATGCAGATTTAAAAACAAAAGTCCTGCCTTCATTGATCTTACAGTCTAGTTAGAGAAGATAGACTATAAAAATAATAAATTGGCAAGTTATACAGCATGTTAGAAGGTAATAAATTCCACAGAAAAAAAAATAATAAGCCAAGATAAGAAGAACCCAGGCTCCCAGGAAGCAAAGGGGGCTACAATTTTAATCAGGTGGGAGAGAAGACCTCCGTGAGGTGGCATTTTATCCTAGCGAGCAGCTGAGGTAATGCGGGTGTGAGCTACAGGGAGACTTGGAGAAGGGAATGCCGGGCAGCAGGACGCAGCCAGGGCAAAGGTCCTGAGGAAGGAGAGTCCCTGACACATTCAAGGAACTGTCAGGGGGTCAGTCATGGTCAATAGCAATACATTTTGGAGGTAGAAGCAGCAGGACGTGATGATCTGGGAGGTGAGAGAACGGGGAGGGAGGGGTGACTCCAAGGTTTTGGTCTTGGGCAAGTAAAAGGATGGCACGCCCCTGTCCTGGGTCACTGAGTCAGCCAGCCTGCTCTTTTTATTACTTTGTAATGAAAACTTCCAGGACTTGATCTGGACTCTCATCTAATGCCAGCGCTGGTGTGCTGGTCCTCTTCCTGTGGTCCCCAATCCCTGGGCCGCAGCCCATTACCAACCCGTGTCCTGTTAGGAAACAGGCCGCCTATCACCACCTGAGCTCCACAGCACACCGTGCCCTGACAACACCCAGCCCCCCAGCCCCCATCCGTGGAAAAATTCTCTTCCATGAAATCAGTCCCTAGTCTCAAAAAGGTTGGGGACCACTGCTCTACACCATGTTCCCATTCATTGTTTGCCAATTATACCTCGGTCCCTTCCGCACAGCTTGGACACCATGCCTGAACTAATCAGTCAACAGCATGTGTTAAGGATGCTTCACTCAACAGTAATTTCTAGGCTAAGTTGGCTCAAATTAGACTCAGAGAGATTGAAGAGATTTGCCGAGGGTCTCGTCAAAAGTCAGAAGAGGGGTGTTCAGCTTGTGAAAACTCATCCTGCGGGGCATGAATGAGGTCTCTCCTCTAAAGCAGCAGTCCGAAAGCTTCTGGAGACCCTGGACCACTCTAATGGAAAAATTTCCTAATGGAAATCATGGATCCCATCCCCTGAAAACTGGGCACACACAACTCTGCAGATGATTTCTGGAGGTTCATGGACTCTCCCACTTAAAGCTCATCTGGAAACCTGCTCAGGAACCCCAGGCTACAAACCTTTGGCTTGAAGCAAAGTTGAAAACAACTAAATTGTTAGCTAGATACATTTGTAATTATTTTGAATAGATGGTAGATATAAATGGTAAAAAAAAAAAAAAAAAAAAACCTAAAATAAAAGAGTACAAACAGTACTAGGTGGTCCACTACTATCTTTTAGCATCTCCGCTTCCCTGACCAGATGCATCCATTCCTAACAGATCCTTCTATAGACATCAAGAGATAGGCTGTGTGTGCGTGTGTGTGTATCTTTCCACACAGAAGGTACCATAGTACACATATTATTCTGCATCTTGATTTTTCTCACTTAACATGCCATCTATCCTAAAGGTCATTCCTCAACAGAGTTTAGAGGTGCCTGATATTCTCCAATGGTACCCTAATGCTCTCACCCTTGTATAGCTGGCTCTTATTGATGAATACTTAGAGATCTTTTAATCTTTTGCCGTTAAAGAAAATATTGCAGTTAATAACCTTGAACATCACTGTTCATGCTCATTTGGGAATATGTCTGTAGCAAAATCTCCCAGAAGTGAGATTGCAGGTACCAATGAGATGTGCATTTTACATTTAATAGATTTTCCAAATTGCCCTCCAAAGGAGTTCTACCAGGTTACACTTCCACCAACAAAATTATCAAGTATTTTAATAACATTACCACGTATTTCCCAGAATTGAAACTATTAATTTTTTTATTTTAAAAAAGAAACCCATTACAATGAAATGCTTCCTGGCTTCTATTAAATAGTCCAAGTTTATTCCACAAATTATTCTCACAAGTAAAAACAAACAATCTAACTCATAAATTCACACTTAGCTCAGACCAAAACGCAAAGGCAGGCACTCAGAATGCCCACCTGTTAATGAGGGACTCTTTCTTGATAACAACCCCTTCACCCTGTTATTAACATATAGACACTCCATATAATGTCTTATCAGAATTAAAGTTTGTTTCAATTCCAAAGGAACCTCAGATGAACAACCCAGAACAGAAATAAAACTTTAAAAGATCAAAATCCCCAGAGAAATGAAAAATATCAAGGCCAGAATCCATTCTCATTTCAATTAGTTCCAGTGAAGACCTATTGAATTCTAATTCCTAATGTTGCCAAAGAAGGTGCTCATTAAGGCAAATTGAGACAAGGTTTAACCCTGCTGTTTTCCCTTCACTCTGAGTAGAACATCCCATGCTTTCCAAATTGGACACATTGTACTAAGCACATTTAAGAATGAACAAGAAATTGGTATTAAATTAAGTGTATTGGGGAGAAAAATAAATCTGAACCTGGATGTGCCAGCCAAGACTCTGTCCATGAGTTGCAAGGGACTAAATATTCAACTTATTCTAGCCTCAGGAAAAAAAAAAAAAAAGTTCAGGCACATTTTGATTCAGGGGTCCAGTGAACACTATCCCAGAATGGTCTCTTCCTGTCTCATGGCTCTGCTCTCCTCCACACTGCCACTCTCAAGAGAGATGGTTCCCAAAAACTACAGACCTAAAGCTCATCATGGGAGAGACAGCATCTCCTCCTCTGAACACATAGGACAAAACTGCTGGACCCTGAACAATAACCCTCAACCATGCCCAGTCTTGTACCAATCCTGCATCTTGGGAAGAGAAGGAGGACAAAGCTTGTTTCCACTCTCCTCTGCCGCTCTCTTTCTCTTCTGCTCTCAGTGCCTTCAGGACCATCCTCAGGTATGAGGGACGGGAGGGTTAGAAAGGAAAAGGCCAGCTTTTTATTAGAAGGTACTTTAAATCAACAATGGTAATAAAACACAAAGATGGTCATTATATAATGGTAAAGGGAGCAATTCAACAAGAAGACATAACAATCCTAAATATACATGTATTAATACCTAACACAAGAGTTCCCAGATTCATAACCAAATTCTACAAGATGTAGGCAAAGAAATAAACAGTTGCATTTTAATTGTGAGGGACTTCAATGCCGTACTGACAGAACTGGACAGACCATCAAAGCAGAAAATGAATAAAGAAACACTGGACTTAAATGAGACCCTAGAACAGATGGACCTAGCAGACATTTACAGAACATTCTACCCAAAAACTACTGAATATACATTCTTATCATCAGTACATAGGACATTTTCCAAGACTGATCATATCTTAGGCCACAAAACAAATCTCAGTGAATTCAGAAAACAAAAATCATGCCATATATGTTCTCAGACCACAGTAGACTAAAACAACAAATCAATTCCAAGAGAAACACTCAATTCTTCACAAAGTCATGGAAATTAAACAACATGCTGCTGAATGATCTTTGGGTCAATGATGAAATTCAGATGAAAATCAAAAGATTCCTTAAACTGAATGACAAAGGGGACACAAGTTTAAAAATCTATGGGATACAGAAAAAGCAGTCCTAAAGGGAAAATTCATAGCCTTAAATGCCTTTATCAAAAAGACAGAAAGATTACAAATTAACAACCTAATGTCATATCCCAAGGAAATAGAAAAAGACGAAGTCAAACCCAAAGCCAGCAGAAGAAAAGAAATAACAAAGCTCAGAACAGAACTAAATGAAATGGAATCCAAAAAAAAAAAAAAATACAAATGATCAATGAAACAAAAAGTTAGTTCTGTGAAAAGATAAACAAAATTGATAGCACTAGCCAGATTAACCAGAATTAGAAGAAAAATGACTCAAGTAAACTTAACCAGAAATGAAAAAGGAGGCATTGTCACTGATACCACAGAAATACAAAATATCATTCATAAATACCTCAAAAACCTCTTAGCAAACAAACTAGAAAACCTAGAGGAAATGGATAAATTCCTGGAAACACACAACCTCCCAAACTTGAATTAGGAAGTATTATAATCGAAATCCTGAACAGACCAATAATGAGCAGTGAGGTTAAAGCAGTAATAAAAAATCTCCCAACAAAAAAAAAGCCCCAGACCAGACAGATTCACAGCCAAATTCTATTAGACCTACAAAGAAGAACTGGTACCTATTCTACGGAAATTATTCTATAACATTGTGAAGGAGGGTATCTTCCCTAACTCATTCTATGAAGTCAGTATCACTTTGATATCAAAACAAGTAGAGGACAAAACAAAAAAAGAAAACTACAGACCAATATCCATTATGAACATAGATGCAAAAATCCTCAAGAAAATACTAGCAAACCAAATTCAACAACACATCAAAAAGATAATTCACCCTGATCAAATGCATTTCATCCCATGGATGCAAGGATAGTTCAATATAAGCAAATCAATAAATATGATTCACCACATGAACAGAAGCAAAAACAAAGACCATATGATTATCTCAATAGATGCAGAAAAAGCATTTGATAAAATCCAGCACCCTTTCACAATAAAAATCCTCAAAAACTAGGCATTGAAAGAACATACCTCAAAATTATAAAATCCATATATGACAAACCCACAGCCAACATCATACTAAATGGGGAAAAGTTGAAAGAATCCCCCCTAAGAACTGGAAAAAGCCAAGGGTGCCCACTGTCACCACATCTATTCAACATACTATGGGAAGTCCTAGCTTAAGTAATCAGACATGAGAAAGAAATAAAGGGCATCTAAATTGGGAAAGAAGAGGTCAAACAATGCCTGTTCACTTACAATATGATCTTGTAACTAGAAAACCCTAAAGACTCTGCCAAAAGACTCCTAGAATTGATAAAAATAATTCAGCAAAGTCTCACATTACAAAATTAATATATGCAAATTAGTAGCATTTCTGTATACTAATAACAGTCAAGCTGGGAGTCCAACCAAGGACTCTCAATACCATTTGTAATAGCTATAAAGAATATAAAATACCTAGGAATATACTTAACAAGGAGGTAAAAGATCTCTACAGAGAGAACTATAAAACACTGATGAAAGAAATCACAGATGACACAAACAAATGGAAAAACATCTCTTGCTCATGGATTGGCAGAATTAACATTGTTAAAATGTCCAAAGTGCCCAAAGTAATTTAGAGATTCAACACAATCCCCATCGAAATACCAATGTCTTATATCACAGACCTAGAAAAAATAATCCTAATCCTCATTTGGAAGCAAAAAAGATCCCAAATAGCCAAAGCAATCCTAAGTAAAAAGAACAAAACTAGAGGCATCACATTACCTGACTTTGAACTATACTACAAGGCTATAGGAACCGAAACAACATGGTACTAGTATAAAAGTACAGACATAGACCAATAGCACAGAATAGAAAATCCAGAATTAAAACCATATAGTTACAACCAACTGGTCTTTGACAAAGCAGGCAACAACATACACTGGGGAAAGGAAGTCCTAGTCAACAAATGGTTCTGGGAAAACTGGACAGCCACACACAGAAGAGTGAAACAGGACTTCTCTCACCATATACAAAAGTTAATTCAAGATGGATAAGAGACTTAAATGTAAGGCATGAATCCACAAAAATTGTACAAGAAAACAAAAGGCAAACTCTTTTAGACATAGGCCCAGGCAAAGAATTTATGACTACGACCCCAAAGGCAAAGATAGCAATAACCAAAATAAATAAATGGGACTTAATTAAATTAAAAAGCTTGTGCACAGCAAAGGAAATAATTAACTGAGTAAATAGACAACCTACAGAATGGGACAAAATATTTGCATTCTATACATCCAACAAAGGACTAATATCCAGAATCTACAAAGAACTCAAACAAATCAGCAAGAAAAAACAAACAAGCCCATTAAAAAGTGGGCAAAAGACATTAACACAAGTTTTTCAAAGGAAGAGAAAACAAATGGCCAACAAACACATGAAAAAATTGCTCAACATCAATAATCATCGGGGAAATGTAAATTGAAACTGCAATGAGATTACCCCTATCAGAATGACAATTATTAAAAAGTCAAAAAAAAAAAAAAAATAGATGCCGGTGTGCATGCAGACAGAAAGGAACACTTATACACTGTTGATGGGACTGAAAATTAGCACAACCTCTATGGAAAATTTATGGAGATTCCTCAAAGAAATAAAAGTAGACCTATCATTCTATCCAGCAATCCCAATGCTGGGTATCTACACAAAGGAAAAGAAAAAATGAGGTGGTAACACATGCTACAGTATGGATGTCCCTTGAAAACATCATGCTAAAGAAGCCATAAAGTATCACGTAGTATCACATACTATATCACACCCATGGTAGGCAAATCTATAGAGATAGAAAGTAGAGTATTGGTCACTTAGGACTAGGGGAAAATGCAAGGCTTGGGCATGACAGTTAATTGGTGTAGGGTCTCTTTTTAAAACAATAAAAATGTTCTAAAACTGAGGTGATGTTTGCACAGCTCTGTGAACATACTAAAAATTGGATGCTTTAAATGGGTGAATGGTACGGCAGGTGAATTATATCCCAACGAAGCTAGTAAAAAAACAAAAAACAAAAAACAAAGTAATGAGCTTATAAGAGGATTATGACCCAGAGCCTCTGGCTAACATCTTGAATTCAGCTCATGAATTCAGACCCCATCCCACTGTGCCAGACTTCTCAGCTACAGAACTGTGAACTAATAAATGGATGTTGTTGTAAACCACTAAGCTTGCAGTAATTTGTTATACAGCAATAGAAAACTAACACACGTGCCTTTGAGCAGCAGGAGGGATTTCGAGATGGTTCTGTGAACCTATGAGTTCCCGGTTTTCAAGGGAGGAGGTGCTGCCTATTGATCAGAATGAGCCTGGGAGGAAGACAGCCTCTCTCAAATTACTGAGCTCAACAATAATGAGACATAAGCTGGAAGGCAGCCACCATAAACAGGATGAAAATTGAAACCATGGAGCCACACAGCTGGGAAGATGGCAGAAGGAAAATTACAAACTCGGATGTACTATAGGGGCTAGAAAATGCATGTCTTCCACTGCCTTTCTTTTGCCTTCAGTTTCTCCTAAGGCAAAATTCCTTACCAAGCCCCTGCAAGTTCTTTTTCCTGGTGATCTCCCTGACCTGATCCCTCTCCATTCTCCACCTCATCAACACATTCTTATCTCATTAGCTTTTTCCCAGTACCCGGAACATGCCAATCGCTTTCCTACCTCTGGGTCTTCGTAGGTGCTGTTCCTTTGGCTAGCTTCATCTTCAGGTCCAGCTGACATTTCTATACATCTGACACTTCTTTTATTAAAAGGCTTCCAAGAAGCCTTCCTTCAATGCTCAATCCAAAGTCAATTTCTCCTTCTCATATGCTATCTCTGCACCTTGCTTATTTCCATCATAGGACTCATAAGAATTTGCACTCGGATTGTGTGTTTTCTTGTTTTCTTATGCACCCTCTGTCTCTAACACTAGATGTAAACACCAGTGGTGGCCAGGATCATGTCTGCCTTATTCAATCTCTGCTTGCCCATCAGGCACTCCATAAATAAGAATGAATGGATGACTGCTTCTGATGAAAGGCCAGCAAGACAAGGAGACTGCAGAGTTATGCTCTCCAAATCCCAGATTCGCTCTACAAGTCTTGGTGATCAGTCATCAACAACAAAAAAAGACTCATTAGCCCCATTTTACAGATGAGGAAAGTGCAAGTCAGAGAGATTAATAAACCACACAGCTTCTTAAAGAGCGCAGCCAAGATTGGAACCCATTTTCATCAGGCTCCAAAACCCATGTTTCTTCCACCAGATTCTGGTACCTTCAGTCTTTCTTCACAGAAAACAAAAACAGATAAATGGGACTACATTAAACCAAAAAGCTTTTCCACAACAAAGGAAGCAATTAACAGAGTGACGGATTGGAAAAAAATAGTTGCAAACTATACATCTAACAACAGGTTAATATCAAGAACATATGTGGGCTGGGCACGGTGGCTCACACCCGTAATCCTAGCACTCTAGGAGACTGAGGAAGAAGGATCACTGAAGGTCAGGAGTTTGAGACCAACCTGAGCAAGAGCAAGACCCTGTCTCTACAAAAAATAGAAAAATTAGCCAGGTATGGTGGCACATGCCTGTAGTTCAAATTACTCAGGAGGCTGAGGCAGGAGGATCACTTGAGCCCAGGAGTTTGAGGTTGCAGTGAGCTATGATGATGGCACTGCACTCTAGCCAAAGTGACAGAGTGAGTTTATCTCAAAAAAAAAAAAGAATATGCAGGGAATTTAAACAAGAGAACAGCAAAAACCAAATAACCCTATTTGGAAATGAACGAAAGACCTTAATAGACATTCCTCAGAAGAAGACATTCAAATGGCCAACAGATATATGAAAAAAAATGCTTCACATCACTAATCATCAAGGAAATGCAAATCAAAACTGCAATGAGATACCACCTCACTCCAGTTAGAATGGCTATAAACAAAAAGACAAAAGAAAATAAGCACTGGCGAGGATGTGGAGAAAAGGGAACCCTTGCACACCACTGGTTGGATTGTCAATTAGTATAGCCGCTATGGCACACTATGTTGAGGTTCCTCAAAAATTTTAAAATAGAATTACCATGTGATCCAGCAACTCCCCTACTGGGCATTTATCCAAAGGAAATGCAATCAGTATGTCGAAGAGATGTCTGCCCTTCCTCCATGTTTATTGCAGCACTATTTACAAAAGCCAAGATACGGAGTTGACTCGAGTGTCCAGCAATGTATGAATGGATAAAGAAAATGTGGTTTATACACACAACAAAATACTATTCAGCCATAAAAATAAGAGAAATCCTGTCATTTGTGACAACATGAATGGACATGGAAGACACTATGTTAAGTGCAATAAGCCAGACACAGAAAGACAAATCCACATGATTGCACTTATATGTGGAACCTTAAAAAAAAAGAGTTGACATCACAGAAGCAGAGAGGGGTAGAACAGAGGGGTTACCAGAAGCTGGGGAGGGGGTGGAGGAGGAAAGAGTAGGGAAAGGTTGGTCAACAGGTGCAAAGTGACATTAGAAGGAATGAGTTCTCATGTTCTGTTGCACAGTAGGGTGACAACGGTTAACAATAAGGTATGATATATTACAAAACAGCTAGAAGAGAAGCTTTCGCATGCCCTCACCATAAAGAAATAATAAGTGCATACAGTGATAATCACACTAAACACCCTGATTTGATCATTATATAACATACATATGTATTGAAACATCAAATTATACAATTACAAAAAAACAATAATTAAATAAGAGAAGGCTTCTTGAGAAATTAAATATCCTAAGTCCTCACAGTATCCAGTCCATGCCCAGCCCACATGGAGTAGAAGGGGGTCAGAGAAATCCAGGTGAAAGGAATTTGGGGCAGGCCACAAAGCGATAGGCAGAGAACAAGTCCTCACCGCGCTCACCTGCAGCTTCATGTGCACAGGGGCCTTGGCATGCCCACTGCTGTATCTTTAGCACTAAGAATAGTGGCCAATACATGATGGACATTCAATAAATACTTGTCAAAAGAATTAAATATTGAATCTAAGAATTTTAGGGGATCATTGGTATGTGCATAACAAGGGTCTCACCTTGAGCATGCTTGCCAAATTGGTTTCAGTTATTTTGGGGTTTCTTAACCTGGACACTATTGACATTTGGGGCCATCCTGTGCACCAGAGGTTAACAGCATGCCTGTGGCCTCTATCTCTAGATGCCAGTACATCTGACCCCCGATCCCCACCAAGCTGCACCAACTACACATGTTTCCAGATATTTCCAAAATCACCTTCTCTTCCTCTCTCCCCTCACACAGTGAGAACCACTGAGTCACATGCAGCAGAGCCTAAACCTTACTAAGACATGGTCTTAGACACGCAGAGATTCTCACTGGAACAAAGAAATACTCAAGCAGGATGCTCTGCTCACCTTCCTTTCCTGTGTAAAATTGAACAATTAGGTTTCAGTAGGAACAAAGGGAGGGGGTCCTGACTTCTCTGCAGGACACCACAAGATGATTCTGGCTCCAGACACCATGAGGGCTGGAGGATGGCCTTGGAGTTTAAGCCGCGTGGATTCCTGAAGAATTTGCCAAGTGCAGTCTTCCCAGAGTACGGCTGTGGGAACATCCAGATTTGATCTGAAACGAGGCCTTGTCTTCTTCCAACTTGGGATGCAAAAATAAGTTCAGCCTAAATCAAGTTCTCTAATACTTAAAACTTCTGGAATAAAAGGCGTGAACCATACCACAAACCACAAAAAGGTGGTGGGGGAAGATACTTCTTTCATCAGAAATACTGCTGAATTAAAGGAAAATGAAGATCCCAGTTTCCCTCACTTTGCGTGTGATATTAACTATGAACACGCAGTGCAGAGAACCTGCGAGCATCAAAGAATTTTCTAAGTGGCACCAGGAAGCCTCTTTGCACTTAGCATCTCATTCCCCCAAGACAGCTGCTTCTCCGAATTCTCTCTTTAAATACACTTGTTTAGCAGAGCTGATTCCACCTAACGAACGACAGGAAACAGCACAGAATTCGGTGAGGGCACTGAGTTCAAAACAGCATCTCACACCCGCTCTTTCTCTCCTTTTTCTAAACATACCGAGGAACAAGGGTGTTTTGATCTTAAATGTCAGGCCTGCTCTGTGGGGTTCCTCATTCTGCTCCTTGGCAGAATATCACAGGAAAGGCCAGCCACGAGAGAATTTTCTATTCCAGGTGGTGAAAGGAAAGTTCAGGTTGGTGTTCGTGGAGCATTTTGCTGGAACATGACCTATTACGTATGGGCAGGGGAGCTCGCAGGGGTTACGGTGGGCTCTGCAGAGTCCTTTTTTAAATATGTTTCTAATGTACAGGACATTTCCTTCTGACAAAATGTTCAAGAGAAACTCACAAAAGAGAAGCAATAAAAAAAAAATCCTTTTTCAGAGAAACAAGTTATGGAAACCCACCGCAGCCGACACTCAGCCTTTGCCACTGCCCAAAAACATCACCACGTTCTGCCGAAACAATTTGGGGTCTCTGCTCTGGGGGTGTAGGTTTCTCCTTTAGCGTCTGGTTGCTCCATGGGCTTCCAAGTGGTAGGGTTCTGTGGATGGTGGAGGGATTTGGAAGATCACTCTGTACTCATTGAAGGCCCCTTTATTCTCATGTCACTGGAGGATGACTTCATGGCCAATTCAAAAGCGCTGCGAAAATACTGTTCAGACGTGCACATTGCTGTGGCATGAAAATTACAGAGCACAAAGGTGTTTGCAGTGAGGTGCATATGTGAGATACTTTCATCCATGTAATCTGCCTAAGACAGGGTTTTACAACCTTGGAAATACTACACAATAGACACTTGGGGCTGGGATAGTTTTCTGTCTTGTGTATCGTGGCATCTTTAGCAGCATGCTTGGCCTCTCTCCACTAGGTGCCAGTAGCATCCACTTCCCAGATGTAACAACCAAATATCAAGGCCAGTGGCTAAGTGGCCTCCATTTGGGTAAGACTGAGGCAGGAGGAACCTCTGCCATGAGCCCAGTGCTTTGGAAAACCAGGCTCTCACCCCATTCACGCACTGGGCCCGTGTTTCCCTTCCCACTGGAAGAGTCTGTGCAACCAAGAGGACATGCCCTCCCAGAGCCCAGAGCGCTCTTTTGGACCTCCTTCTCGTTACTCGGGCCCAGAATTCCCTGCTAAATGACCCACACCCACTTCACTTCCAAACACTGCAGGAGTCTTCTTCCTGGGTTGGACAGCCCACTGGCGTGTAGGGTGACAAAGGGGTGACTATTTGCATGGGGTCTGGATGAAGCTTGGGTGTGCCTGCTGCCACATGGTTGAGGTGTGCATATGTGCATGTCCAAGCTTGCTCAAGATGCAGAAAAGAGCCTGAAGCAGAAGGTATATGCAGCGAGCCAAGGGCCAGGGCCAGCTCTCCCCAAGCTGCCGTGGTCCAGGTTTAAACTCTGAGCAGTCCACAAACTCTTAATTCAAACCTGACGGTCTAAGTCATTATGAGGTGTATTTGGCAAAGTAGAAGGTTCAGACGGGTGCTAGTTAGCACTTTGTTAGCTTGATGTATAACTTTTAGATATTTAGATGTTTAGTACGTGGACTTCCATTTGTACTCTAGATAAAACACCTTATGTGTTCACATAAATGTCAGGGGCAGGTGACCTGGCCCTCATATCTGGACAGAGTCTCGGGGAGCAGGGTTTCTGGGCCATCATCTAGCAATACAGCGATTTTGGTGCCCCCAGTGACATAAACAGCACAGTGAATGGCCAGGCCCGGTGGCTCACTCTGGGAGGCCAAGGCAGGCGGATTTTGCTCGAGGTCAGGAGTTCGAAACCAGCCTGAGTAAGAGTGAGACCCCCGTCTCTACTATAAATAGAAAGAAATCAATTGGCCAACTAATATATATATATATATATATATATATAAAATTAGCCAGGCATGGTGGCGCACGCCTGTAGTCCCAGCTACTCGGAGGCTGAGGCAGGAGGATCGCTTGAGGAGTTTGAGGTTCCTGTGAGCTAGGCTGATGCTACGGCACTCACTCTAGCCTGGACAACAAAGCAAGACTCTGTCTCAAAATAAATAAACAAACAAAACAAACAAACAAACAGTACAGTGAGCCCCAAACCTTCAGGGGGGCACTGAAGCAAGAAGAGATTTAAAAGGGTTTGGCAGCCAGACATGAGGGACTGCGCAATGGTGACGTGTGCATCAGCAGCTGGGGAACAGAGCAGCGGGTGACAGGAGCCTCTCAAAGGATCCCCAAATGAATGAGAGCATCTAAAACCAAATAGCCACAAAGCCTAATCTCTCAGCATCATGTAAGTCCCCAGAAATGCAGACACAACACCAGGGAAAGAGATCAATGTTCTGCCACATTTGTGGGAATGAGTCTCAAGCTAGAATTTAAGTGAAGGCAGACAGAACAAAGTCAAGGTTGACCGCTGGCGTGCATGAGCCACGCGCAGAAGGGCACTCTGGCTACATACCGGCCGTGTGTCCAGCCTTAGATCAAGGTCCAGCGTAAGATACACATTCAGTAAAAATGTGTGAACTGTTGCTATTTAACCCGGACTTTCTGAATCTATCTGTATCTCAGAACGCCTGGCTTGGATATGGGGTTGAGAGATGTGGTCCTTGACATACCTCTGTGCGCTAAGTTTAAGCCTTCACAGAAGAACATTCGCTTTTCTTTTTACCTGAAAGTGGAATCTAGCTTGTTGGTTGCCTGAGAGACAAAATGCATTGCTTTGTACCATTTAAATGTTAAGAGGGTTTCAATGTTTTTCTGCAAAAAGCCTATTTACCCTGAATTGAGTTCCCCATGCCTCACAGTCTCACAGATTAGGGAGTTCCCTTTCATTAGAATGTTCTTTAGAAAATGAAAAGGATGGATTTCATTTGTATCAATTTCTTGTTGTGCTTTCTACCAAATTCCAAATTAATTCCAGCCCAAGGCTTAACAGATCAGACCAATGGGGTCACTGTGACTTTGTATTTTATACGAAGCCTGACCACTACTAATTGAACACCAGCTTTGTGATAGGCATGCCCTATTCATTGTCTCCAATCCTCCCAAATCCTCCAAGGTAAGTAGCACTGTTCCCAACAATGAAACTGAGGCTCAGAAATCAAGTGAAGTCAAATAGGAGACCTAGAACTTGAGCCTAAGTCTCCATGATCTCAAAGCCTACACCCTCCATGACAGCATGCAACCTCCAACATTGTGCCCTCAAGTTATCTCAGGTTTCAATTTGGCAATGTGCATATTTTGAGGTTGGCATCATCTTCCTGCCCCTAATAGCCCAGAGTCATAGTGGACTATCTGCAAGCTTCCTGTCTCCCTCCGTAGGTCTACAAAGAAAAATGTCAGTGTTTAGCACAGGAGTCCAAGGTATTGTTTAGGATGATGTCCTTCCTTTGAGATGATGCTGGGCACCTCTCCTCTGTCTAGGTAAGCACATGTCTTAGTTTTTATCTCCACTAGGACAAAGGCTGTTCTCTGCAGAAAGAAGCTAAGAGGTCAGGGGAATTGTTGTGGGTGCGCCCACTTCGACACCAGCTCCTTGGGGAAACTTGTGTGAATAGGAAGCTCTGCAATGGGGGAAATGAAACATGCTGAACTAACAAGGGTCAAAGTAAAAAATGGCAAGGAATGGCACTTCTTTTTGTGATTGAATATGGTTCACATACCATAAAATTAACCCTTTTAAAATGTACAATTCATTGGTTTTTTAGAATAATCACCACACTGCACAACCATCAGCACCACCTAATTCTAGAACATTCTCATCACCCCAAAAAAGAAACCTTATGCTCATTAACAATCACTTCCCATTTTCTCCATCCCCCAACTCCTGGCAACCACTAATCTACTTTCTGTTTTTATGGGGTTGTCTATTATATTCCATATAAATAGAATCATGCAATATTTGGCCTTTTGTGTCTGGCCATTGTCACTTGCCATAACATATTCAAGGTCCATCCAACATGTAACATGTGTCAGTGCTTCATTTATTTTGACTGAATGATTATGTGGATATAGCATATTTGTTATCCATTCACCAACTGACGTACATCTCAGTTGTTTCCAATTTTTTCAAGACAGAATCTTGCTCTGTTGCCTGGGCTAGAGTGCCATGGCATCAGCCTAGCTCACAGCAATCTCAAACTCCTGGGCTCAAGCAATCCTCCTGCCTCAGCCTCCCGAGTAGCTGGGACTACAGGCATGCACCATCACCAGGCATGCCCGGCTAATTTTTTCTATATAGTTTTAGTTGTCCAGCTCATTTCTTTCTATTTTTAGTAGAGACTGGGTCTCGCTCTTGCTCAGGCTGGTCTCAAACTCCTGAGCTCAAATGATCAGCCCACCTCGGCATCCCAGAGTGCTAGGATTACAGGCATGAGCCACTGTGCCCAGCCTGTTTCCACTTGTACTATTATGAAAAATGCTGTTAGGAACGTTTATGTACAAGATGTTGTGTAGATGTATTTTTTCAATTCTCTTGGGCATATATCTAGATGTGGGATTTCTGGATCAGATGATAGCTCTATGTTTAACTTTTTGAGGAACTGCCAAACTGTTTTTCCAACATAACTGCACCATTTTATATTCCCACAAGCAATGCATGAGAGTTCCAATCTCTCCACATCCTCGCCAACACTTGAAATTGTTCATATCTTTTATTATAGGCATCGTAGCAGGTGTGAAGTGGTAACTCATTGTGGGTTTGATTTGCACTCCTCAGAAGACCAAGGCAAAGCAGAGATGCACGGCACTTGCCTTCCGGGGCAGGGAACTGTCCGTCGCGGCAGTGCTGAAATCAGCTGCGCTAAGGAGATGTGGTGTGAGGCATCACAGTCTCTGCCCTCAAGTGTGTCCAGAAGATGTCAGAGGAGTCTTGAAAGTAAAGAAAAAATTTACTCAATGGACAAGGGCATTTCAGGCAGGTGCAAACATCATATGCAAAAATATAGAGGCAGAGAACACAGAATCACACATTTGGTGAGTTACAATTAGCGCTGAAGGCTGGAGTGTAGAATACACAAAAGGAGACTAGTACATGAGGAGATTGGAGAAGTATGATGAGGTCAGATCACAGAGTGAGTGCCTTGTATGCTATACTAACATATTGGGGCTTTTATTTACACCACAGGCAAAGGAGAGCTACCGGAGAGTTTGAATCAGTGAAATAAATGACAAGACAAAGAGTTTAGAAAAAGAACTCTCTGTGTGAGCAGTAACGTGGGCAGAAATAGAAAGATCATTAAGAAACTGTGGTGGACGTTCAGGAGACAAAGACAAAACGTAGGGTCTTTTCTAGGAATTGTTTCTAACCTGCTACAGGTCGATGTCCTGCAGTCCGGTAGGGCCCAGAAGCTTTGTTATCTGGATATTGGTACTAATGTGATCTCGGTTGTATCTCCAGGCTGGGGAAGGCTGGAGGAATATTCAGTGAAATACTGATTGTTTTCAGTGATAAAATACAATTCGACTGGACAACAGTAACCAAGAGTTTTCCTTCTGTGTTATACATAAAAGCCAAGATTTCAGCTCATACTATTTTAACCAAGCCAGAATTAACTTTTTGTTATAATTGAAGAAAGAGTAAAAGTCAAGGCTTGACTACTCCATATTCTTTTGTATTCACTCTTTAATTTCCTGCCTGAATCACATCCCTACCGTTCCTCAAGGAGTGTCAGCCTATTAAAGAACCTGCAAAGTGAAAACAAAAGAGCAATGAGGAGGAAGTAAGGCACAAGGGAGCCTCAGGTGTAGAGATGTAATGAATTTTGCCTATTATGGCTGTACAGCATCTTAAGACTACTTTCCTCACTGTGAAAGGAAGAATCAGAGCAAACACAGGAAAGAAAAGAAGTTTACTTGCAAATAAGTTGCGAGAGAGCCTAAGATTTCAGAGGATCAGCTCATAAAGTAAAAACACAACAGATATTTAAAATAAAAAACCCACCAGATAATCAAGATTTCCAAGTGTACAATTAGTTCTTTCATAGTAGAAAATGAGACCTTTCTCAGATGATTATTATAAGCATAAAGGTTGTGACATATCTTTGCATGTCAGCATTACGATAGTCAACAATAAAATTGTTTTGTTAAGGAGTAACTTATAAGACATATTCAAATTTCCATTTGGGTGCTAAAACTAAACAGGGTGACCTGGTGTTTTGGTTTATTTTCTGGTGCAAAATGTTTGTTGGCTATGGAATATGATACATACACCTGTTTATAATGGTGCAAGGCAAAACTTTAGTTTTCCTTTCACATTACACTTTTGTGGTTTCAGGCCACATTGAGAGCCCTGCCTTCCCAAGGCAGCACCCCGAAGCCCCACCTGCCCTGTTTTCGTTGCAGCTGGCACATGCGAGATTCTGATTCAGAAGTCAGAGATATGAGGAAACAGGCTGCATGTGGCCCCACCACTTTGCTCATGCAGATGGTGGCAGAGGTGTGCCCAGCTTTCTGGGCAGCAGGAGCCCTACAGAAACGTGAAGTTGCTGGTGACCTGTGTGTGGGTGACAGCAGCAGCAGCAGTTTTTCTCTATCGGGCGAGCTCTCCAGAACTCCTGGAAGCCTACCCCTAAACCCATTTCTCCAGATCCATCATCTCCCAAAGGCTCTGTATGTTTCCTAATACCCTCTACTAACTACCTTTCCAGAGTGAATTCTGTGGATTCCATCTAAGAGCTCTGATCCTAAAATTTCTCTCCTCCCATATCTCACATGAAAGTTTTAGGCAGAATGGGTGACCTTTGCCTTTTCAAGGTTTGTTCTGGCTGCTGTCACAGAGCAGTTATTCTTCAAATCCTCCAGCCACCCCACCACGGATGATTTTTCAGAGTTGGCTTCACTGCTACAGAGACTTTATCCTCTTACCCTAGCCCCTTCCCGTGTTTTCTCCTACCCTCTCCCTCTCTGGAGGTTCCCATACAGCTCCAAATTTTCCTCCTTTTGTGATATAAAGAAATACCCACTCCCCTGAGGCCCTTTGCTGCAATTCAGCACCAGACTTATTTTTGTATATCCAAACCAAGACCTTCCACTTAACAAGATCTCACTCTAGTTAAAAGGCAACTAAGGTTTATGTTTTTCTTTTTCTTACACAAGTTATTGTAGTAGAGATAGTATGTGTCTTTTTTTTTAATTGAAAGAATTCAGAGGATACAAGAAAAACACAACTCCATTAAAAAGTGTGCAAAAGACATGAACAGACATTCTTCAAAAGAAGAGAAACAAATAGCCAACGAACATACAAAAATATGCTCAACATCACTAATCATTACGGAAATGCAAATTAAAACCGCAGTGAGATACCACCTTACCCCTGTCAGAATGGCCAGTATTAAAAAGTCAAAAAACAATAGATGCTGGTGTGGACACAGTGAAAAGGGGATGCTTATTCACTGCTGGTGGGAATGTAAATTAGTACAACCTCTATGGAAAGCAGTATGAAGATTTCTCAAAGAACTAAAAGTGGATCTACCATTTGATTCAGCAATCCCATTTCTGGGGATCCACCTAAAGAAAAGAAGTCTTTTATAGCAACAACAACAAAAAGACACCAGCACCCGTATGTATACTACAGCACAATTCACAATTGCAAAGATATGGAACCACCAATCAATGGCAATGTAAAGAAAATGTGGGATACATATACCATGGAATACATATACCATGGAGTACTACTCAGCCATCAAAAAGAATGAAATAATGTCTTTTGCAACAACTTAGATGGAACTGGAGGCCATTATTCTAAGTGAAGTAACCTAGGAACAAAGAACCAAATACCACGTAGGAGCTAAGCAGTGGGTACGCATGGTCACGCAGAGTGACTTAATGGACACTGGAGACTCAGAGAGGGTGGGGGTGGAGTGCATGAAAAATTACTTATTGGGTACAATGTACACTATTCAGGTGATGGGTAAATTAAAAGCCTAGACTTCTTCAATATGCAATTAAGGCATGTAACAAAAAATGCTTGTACCTCCTAAATCTAGTTAAATAAAATAAAATCTTTTTAAAAATCCTGTGTGGAGGGGAAAAAAAGAATTCAGAGGAAAGAGTGGAGAAGGGAGATGGGGTCAGTGAGCCAGAGATCAAGGAAGCATACATGGTTCTGAAAACTAATTATTTTCTTCTCATTTACATTTTTTTCCCTTAATGTCAAATTTCAGGCAGATTTTGGCCTCAGGCCTTTGTACGTGCTCTTCCCTCTACCTAAAATGGTTTTCCCACAGGTGGCCTCGTGGCTCAGTTCCACGCCCCACTCGGGTCTCTGCTCAAATGCCACCACCTCCTGCCATTCCTGGTGTTCACTGACCACCCAATGCTAAATTGTACTCTTGTCCCTGACCCTGAATGTCCCTCCTGTTGGTGTTTTCTTTTCTCCATTGCTTACATCTTGGTCTGCCATCCTAAATATTTTGGTATTTACTTATTTAGCGTGTCTCTCCCCACTTGAATGTCAGCTCCATCAGGGCAGTTTTTGGAAGTATCCCCAACACCTAGAACAGTCCCCAACACATAGTAGATGCTTAATACATATTTGTTGGATGAAGGAACGAACACATGAACCAATAACATAGAAGCCAGCTTTCAACAGGTATTCTAGACAAAACCTGCACAAATGGCAGGTACTACCATTCATTTGGTGGCTTTGGGATCCATCTATATTATTTCCCCAGGTACCATGGAGATCTCTAAGAAATCATTGTTCTGACATTAAATTTCAGGAGAAAATTAATCGCTTAATTCAAAGGTGTTCATGCTTCTGTATAATAATTGTGAAAAGAAAGGGCATTGATAGGTATTAGTCCTACTGTCAGCACCCTTTTCAAGTTTTGAAAAGTCCCACGTGCCCTGTGCTTCTCTCATCATCTTCTCTGTTGGGATGAGAGCTCTGCAAGGGCAGGAGCTCGGGCGGCAGGGGCTTCAACACAGGACTGAGTGGGAAGGGAGTGGATGTCACCTGATTTGTCTCTCTAGACCAAAACTACACATCGCTCCCCTCCTGAGCTTCTTGGCAGGGGGCCATTGGGGCTTGAGTCCCAAGGAGCTATTTCCTGGGTCCTTTGAGGCCCAGGTCAGAGGGGGGCACAGCTCAGAAGAACAGGGATGGAAAGCCACACTGTGGCAGCACTGGACTAAGTGGCGACAGTGGGCAGAGCCCCGGGGTGGGGAGCGAGGAGATCCCTGTCTGCAAACGTTCTCTGGGTAAGCCCCAGTGGCACTTCTAGGTTCCACTTTGCCCCACTATAAACTGCAGGGATTGGACCAGGGCATTTCTAAGCTCCTGCTGCCCTGTGACTTAGTGATCTAGAATTACCCCATCTTCAGAGAAGTTGAGGGTGAGGAGAGGAGGAGACCTGGCCACTGGCTACTAATGGGAGTCTGGGCAGCAGGGTCACCTCTGGTCCCTCGACTCACTCTTTTGCCTGGGGGCTCTCAAAGTGTGGACCTGCAGCATTAGCACCGCCTGGGAACATGCTAGAAATACAAACTCTAAGCCCCACCCAGGGGCCGGGCCAGTGGTCTGTGCACTGACACGCCCAACAGGTGACTCGGACCCACGCATAAGTGTCTAGTTCGGCTTCCATGTCTCCCCTCTCGGCAGAATCATTCCACCGTGGCATCAAGCGACAAACCCCAGTGTTCCCCTCTACATAGCTACAGATGACTTGTTTATACCGTTATTCCTGGATTGCCTTCCCACCAGAGGAGTCGGCTCATAACCTCCCCTCGCCATCTCAATTTCTGACATGCATAGCTTTGTTTTTAGTCACTCTGTGATGACTTTAGAACTTCAGACGACACACTCTACCCTCGCTTCTTGTTCCATCAACTTTCCACAGGATTCCTTGACCATCCGCCGCTGTAAGATGCCTGTTGTCTCCCATTCCCTTCTCTCCACTTCTCCTCCCTCCCATACTCTTCACAACCTCTGCCAAAAGAAAAACCCTTTGTAGCCAGGCACGGTGGCTTATGCCTTTGTAAGCCCAGCACTTTGGGAGGCCAAGGCAGGAGGATTGCTCAAGGCCAAGAGTTCAAGGCCAGCCCAGGCCAATATAAGGAAACCCCATCCCTACAAAAAAAAAAAAAAATCTTTTTTTAATTAGCTGAGTATGGTGGTGTATACCTGTAGTCCTAGCTACTTGGGAGGCTGAGGTGGGAGGATCATTTGAGCCCAGGAATTCAAGGTTACATTGAGCTATGATCACACCACAGCACTCCAGCCTGGACAACAGAGATCCCATCTCTTAAAAAAAAAAAAATCTTACTTTTATATCTCTAAACAGCTCTTATTTACAATTTCTTCTGAACTCATAATCTAAATTTTTCATGCTTGGCCTGCAAAGCAATTCTAAATGCTGAAAACCAATAAATAGCATTTATATGCTTAGGAGATTGTATGTGGGAAGAAAGGCTTGACACAGCACTCAGCACATAGTAAGCTCTTGATCAGTAGTGGTTATTATTATTATTTTTGTGACAAAGTGATCATCCAGGTGGTGGCCAGGCTTCAGAACAAGCCCCAGTGGTCCTTTTTGCTGGTGTTTGCCCCTTCCTGTGGTCCCTCCCACATGGAATAGGGCTGACCTGTTTGGCCAATAAGTTACAGCAGAAGGGACAGTGTGTGATTTCCAAAGCTGGACTATAAAGCATCACACCCTCTACCTTGTTCTCCTGGGATTATTTGTCCGAAGAAAGCCAACGCCATGTGGTGAGGACACTCAAGCCACTCTGGGGAGGGGCCCACCTGGACAGGCACTGACGCCACCTGCCAGCAGCCAGCACCAGCTAGCCTCCCACATGAAGGGGACACCCTGGAAGTGGATCCTCCAGCCCTAGTCAAAGCCTCAGGTGACTGCAGGCCTGGCCCACGAGTTGACTGCAACCTCATGAAAAAAACCAGAACCACCCAGGTAAGCTGTTTCTGAATTCCTGACCCACAAACACCATAAATGATAAGAAACATTTATTGCTATTCTAAGCCATTAAGTGGCAGGCTGATTTGTTACGCAGCAACATATAAAACTGCCGCAGTTTGCTGCAGAGTCAGCCACCGTGCGGAAGGGCTACATCTCATAGCGCATGGAGACTTCCCCATGGCAACATCCTCAGTCAGATAAAGAGATGGGTCTCTCTCAACCAGAGGTGGTCCTTTGAGCCTGTGCTAAGACGTGGATTTTAGGCAAAGAACCAAGGAAGGAAGAAAAAAAGACAAGGTTTTAATTTTATAAAAAATTTTCTCCTGATTCTAGTGGCAAAGATCGCAGCCAACTCTCTGTACATCCTAGGCCACAGGTCAGCATCTCACTGAAACCTTTAACTTGGATATTTGACAGAGGATAATCCCATCCAGAGCTCCCCCTTAGACCAGACTGCCTACTCCCTGCCCTGGCCCAACACGCTGCAGACTGCCACCCGAGGAGCTTGTTAAAACTACAGATGCCAAGGATTCTGGATCAGTGACTTTAGTCTGGCCCCAGGAATCTGCTTTTAAAAGACATCCTTTCCCTGCCCCACCAAGTGATTCTGATGTCGGTAGTCCCCAGTACACACCCAGAAAAAAGATGCTCTAAAGACTGGGGTCTCCTCTCCCCCAGTCCATTAGCTAAGTGATCACAGCTTGTGAGATGAGAATGACATTGAAAGCATTTACGAGCACAAACGAGCCAGGCCTTCTCCAAGTCTGAAGTCAGAGAATAGCAAGCTGAGCTCCATTATGTGAAGTACGTACAATTACCATCCTTTCTCTGTCTCTCTCATAAAAGACCCACCAGTGAACAACTCAGAGAAAAACTCACCTGAAACAACCAGTGGCCATTCCTACCTTCCTTAGGCTTTATTTTTTCCTTTCCTAATTTTGCAAATCTGAGAGCATTATGTCCATTTCCATTATGTTGAGTATTTAGAACCAAGATTGTTTTTAACCGCTTTTTAAAGTCTCAACAGACTTTAAATGTGGGGGAAAAAAACAACTCAGAAACCTTGAAAAGCTGGTGTGAAAGAAGAGACTAGTTTCTTTTGCTACCTTGCTTAGCACTTCTCAGGGACGCTGATTCAAAACAATCATTTCCTATCCCTCGTCAATGCTCATTGATTATGTACCGGCTGAAGCTATTAAAGCACGCCAATGTGCAGAAGCTACAGCTGTGCTGTGCCCAGGCTCACTGCAGTGGGCGACAAGAGCAAGATGTGTAGTTACTGAAGCATAAAAGATCTTATTTTTAAACATTACCAGAGATCATCCTGAACAAAGAAACCCATAGGGACAAAGTTAAAACTCCATATCCCAAGAGAAAAACCCAAATAGACTGATGCCCTTAGACAGGAGTCACAATAAATCATTCTCTACACTAATGTTCAGCTGGTATTTATAAAATTACTAAGATTTACACGTGCCAAGATTGCTGCAAGCAGCAAACCAAGATTCCTTTCTATTTCACAGGCTTTATGGCATTGTTTGCAAACTGGCGATTCCTGGGGTCCCATGTGGAACTCAGAAATATTTACCGTCTCGTGATTCCGTGGCTCAGTAATTTGGGCTGGGCTCGGCCAGGTGGTTCTGCTGGCCTGGGCTGGCTCAGCTGATCTCAGCCGGGCTTGTTCATGCATTTGCCGGATCAGACGGGGGCTGGCTGGTCTAGGACGTCCTCCACCGGATCACTCAGTCTGCTCCAACTGGTCTTATCCTGCAGCAGGCTAGCTGCTGGCCTGTTCACGTGGTGGTCACAGTTTCTAAAACAAAAGCAGAAGTGCGCAAAGCCTCTTGGGGCCTGGGCTCAGAACTCACACGTCAACACTTCTGCTGCATCCTATTGGCCAAAGTCTTACACCAGCTGCACTCTATCGGCCAAAGCAAGTCTTAGGCCAGCCCAGATTCAAGGGGTAGAGAAAAGACTCCTCCTGGAATGGGAGGGAAAGAATTCGTGGCCACTTTTGCAATCTACCACAGTTTATCTTAAGAAATCGGGAGGTGTGTCCACCTCAGGCCCACATAGCCAGGTGGTATCAGTGTGCTAGGGGCCAGAAGCAACCGCCCCCTTAGACAGGGATGGTCCTCCTGCACAAGGCTTGGTGCTTTTCCCATGTACACAGCCATCCAGCCTGTGAGCAGGGGAGGATTTGCCATTCCTGATGCCCAGAATGACCTTCCACCTCAAAACATCCACCAAAGAACTGTGCCTGCTCCCCCCACCCCCCCCCCACACACACACACACACTCACACAACTGCTGTGCCCCTACCCTGGAATCACCCTTCACTCCTCAGAAAACCTCCCTCTTCTACTTACCCTGTTTCCTTCCCTAGTAAATAGCTGATGGGCGAATCTGCAGGAGGGAGGGGGAGGGATTTTTCTGTAATTTGGGGATTTAGACAAAGAGCAGCTTTGGGGCCAGATAGCCTTGGGTTCTGTCTGGGTTCCACAACTCAGCTCATAGACTAAGCCTCAGTTTCCTCGTCTGTAAGACTCGACCTGCTGTGTTGGCACGTTTCTCTTCGAAGATATTGGGCTAACTGAGTCAGGCACGGTCCGTAAACGCAGGCCCGTTTTGGAAAAAATAAATTATTTTTTTTAAGAAAAAATAAAAAAAGAAAGAAAGAAAAGACTCCGCAGAGTGGCTAATGCTGTTTCCCTGTTTCGCTCTGCAGCGCCCAAGCCTGGCGAGCTCACGGCAGGCTTCCTACCAAAGGCAGCGCGTGGCTCCCGCGGAAGCGGTTTGCCGACGGGTCCAGAGGCTCGGTGCCCAGGGGACTGTCACCTGCGGTTGCGTCTGCAAACCGCTAAGCCCCTGCGACGTCGCACGGTCGCGGGCTGCGCCTCCCGGCCGCGGTCGGCGCCTTAGCAGGGCCTGCAGCGCCACCTGCTGGGCGAGCGTGCCTAGTGCAAGTTGCCCGCGCCGGGGAGGCTGCCTCGGCCCAGCGCCACCTGTGCGCATCGCCCACCTGGAAGCCCGCGGAGCCCGGGGCCCCTCCTGCCCCTCGGACCCAGATCGCCTTCCTGCACGAGCGCGCAACCCTCGGCCGCCGTGCGTGCAGAAAGTGCGGGGCGGGCGTGGTCCGGGAAGAAACTCAGCTCGCGTGCCAGTCACAGCGCAGGAAGCCCCCCCCCCCCCCCCCCCCCCCCCCGCGCCGTGTCCCCTGGAGCACCCCCATGCCCCCTTCACCTCCCCAAGCCTCAGTTCCTTCATCTGCAGAACGGCAACGATGGTAACCCTATGGGGTTGTGGCCATCCACGTGGAGCACTCAGAGCCTGGCACAGAAGTGTACGATGAATGGCAGCTATCAATCTTAGTCCTGAATCTCCTCTGAATACGGCTAATATAGTAATGATAAGTAGTAGTCCTCGTTGTCGTGATAGTACTATGACAGCAGGTGCCATGGTTTGTGCATGTACTGTCTGCCAGGCTCTAAGAGCATTCGTGTATGGAATGCTTTGAAATCTCAAGTATTCCCATAAAGTCAGTAACATTACTATCCCCATTTCACTGGTGAGATAATAAACTCAGAGAGATTAAGCAACTTGTCCAAGGCCAACTAGCGAGCTAGTAGCAGGATCAGAATTCAAATCCCAAACCTGCAACTAGAAGTAACATTTTCTTCCTGGACAGAGATTGGCACATCACGCACCCCCCCACACACACACACACACACCTCCCACATTTCTTCTTGGCAGTCTGTTAAAAAGGAGAAACCAAACTAATCAAATGTCTTTTTGGACATCCGAGGATTAGTGTTCCTCTCCTGCCCACCCAGAAAACCTTTCCACAAAGAAGAAGAGAAAGAAAACAGGTTTTTTTTAAAGCCAGAACGTGATGCACATCACTGGCAGTCACTGAGAAATTGCAGAGACAGAAATCTCACCTTTGTACAGCCAAGCAGTCCGAACCATTACATCCCTGTTCTCAGGACCAACAATAAGTAGTCCTCTGGGAAGAGGACCTGACGGCACCATTTGCTACACAGAGTTTATCTTAAATCACTTGGTAATTTGGGTGGGCATTTGTGTTTCCTAATTGTCTCTACTCAAAGGAATAATATACTTCTCACACCTCTATGGCACACATGAAGTTATAACTGGGAGCTAGTCACCTACGTTTAATTCTCATCTAGACTGGGAGTTAGAAGGATTGTCTTCCTTGATGCTTACATTTCAAAGAGAAGGCTAATTATATTTCCCCAACGCCTCTTCCCCAGTAGAGACTAAGATCCATGGACTTTTTGTCTTCCTTGTTTACGGCCATATCCCCAGCATTGTGCCTTAGTGGGTGCTCAAAACATGTTTATTGAATAAATAAATAAACTTACTACTGGTGTTGTTTAAATTTTATTTTTTTACAATGAGCAAGTCTTACTTATTATGACAAAAAAAATCAATTGAGCTTTTAAAAACCACAATTGCCAATAGAACAGGCACTGGTTTGCTTTACAGAGATATTGATTTTATTTCCTGCTAATCCCTGTGCTTCTCAGACATGAGTCAATTTTCTTTAAATCGGTATTACTAACCACTTCTGACGCTGTCATTAGCGACCTTTCCACACATTGTACCAAAAAAATAAAAAAGTGTAGAACTCATAGTCCCAGTTCATCCAGATCCTGCCTAAGTACTAAGAACTGAGACGTGATTGTTTCTATCTCAAAGCCAGTAGAGAGAAGATTCTCAGAATTCCTTGCCAGCACCTCCACCTCCAATAAGCCACCTCTTTTCTGAGTGCTGCTTTTATAAGTAGCATCTCTCCCTGAGTGGCTTCCTCGAACTAAATAGCTCAAGTCCCACGCCCAGCACCTCCCACCCCAAGCCTTTATGTAAGTCCCGCCCACAATGTCCACCCTTTTCTCGGAATGAGCGAATGAAGGAAAACAAGAACGGTCGTAGTGCCTTTCCGAAGGCAGTGGTCATGCCAGGCCCTGTACTGAGCGCCTATGCACATTCTCGAATCTGCACAGCAACTCCATGCGGTGGGTGCTGTTATTAGCCCCAGTTTACAGATGAATAAGCTCAGCCTCAGAGATGTTGAGTGACTTGCCCAGTCACACGGTCAGTGCACGTTAAGGTAGGATGCACTTCTAGACGGTTTAAGCCCAAAGTCCCAGTTCTTAACCTCAAGCAGTCAAACGCCCTCAGCCCCAAAGCACTGGAGCGATAGCCCACCTGATTTGTGGAAACAAGAACAGAAAACCCAACCAGGCAGGAACCTGGGCAGAAGGAATCAGAATTCTTCTTAATAACTCACATTTTCTGAGCTCCTGCCACATGCCAGGCACCAGGCCACGTGTGCTAAAGGTCTTACCGACTGGAGCTTCACGTCAGTGCTGAGAGGTGTGCGCTGCCACCATCCTCGTTGCAGAGAGGAGGATTATGCAGCTGGGAGAGGTCAGGGGACTTGCCGAGGTGCCACAGTTAGTAAGCAGCTGAGTCAGACTCAAACCCAGATCTGCCTGCATGCACAGCCCATGTTCTTGACCCCGATGACTCCTCCCCAAAGCAACAGAGAAATACAGAGAGGCCAATTCAAAGTCATCCCAAGGTCAAACAGAGACTGGGCTCCCACAACGCAGGCCAGGAGGAGAAAGGTGTCACTCTGAAGTGGGAGGTGGCAGTTGCCACTGGTGATATTCTCCACACCAGCTTAAGAGGGGGAGTGTGGCTGGGGGTGGTAGTTCAGGCCTGTAATCTCAGCACTCTGGGAGCCTGAGGCAGGAGATCACTTGAGTTCAGAAGTTCAAGACAAGCCTGAGCAAGAGCAAGACCCTGTCTCTACCAAAAATAGAAAAATTAGCCAGGCATCATGGCACTCACCTGTAGTCCCAGCTACTCGGGAGGCTGAGGCGGGAGGCTCGCTGGAGCCCAGGAGTTTGAGGTTGCAGCGAGCTATGATGACAATGATGCAATGCACTCTACCCAGGATGACAGAGACCCTGTCTCAAAAAAAAAAAATAAATAAAAGAGATGGGGTGAGACCCCGTGTCCCGGGAATGGAGGAGCTCAGGGTTCTTTCCGTGTGTCGTGCCAAGGCTCAGAGCCCTGGCCTGCGCTTCTTCTCTGTGCCCCTTTGTACCTAGCACAGCGCCAGGTGTATCGCAGACCCCCAGTTAATAGCTGCTGCTGTGGAGGAACACACGTGTCCCCTCTGCAAGAGACCTATATCTGCTGCCTCCACGCCTTCCACTTCAGAAGTGGTCTGCAGTGTCCTCTCCTCTACCCCTCGCTTCAGTGCGGCCCACGAGGCCATTCGTGTCGAGAAGAATGAAGGCAGATGGGGCAAAGCCTTCTGAGCACCGATGTCACTCCTGTCTGCACACATGGCATTGCTTTTCATCCTTTCAGGAAGCCACTGAGGCACACGCCATTATTCCCATATTACGGAAAAAGAAAGCCGAGGTCCGAGGAGGTTGCATGATTTCCCTGCGGCCACACCGCTGGTAGATACGAGCTCGGGAACTCAGTTCTGACCGGCGGGCCTCCAACGACCCTGCCTTTCACCCACAGAGGGAGAAGAATCAGCAGGTTCTGCCCAGTGGCAAAGACCACACACAGCCGGTACCCAGTAAGCATGCATGCAGATAAACGCATGGAGGAGAATATTTCAAGGAGAGGATTGCTAACAGGATTTGATATTATAAGACGTCACAGATAATAGAAACTGGAAAAGTCTGCTGGACTTGACAATTAAATTCATTATAATAGCAAAAAATTAAAAAAGGAAATCACCTATGTACCCACCACCAGGAGATTGGATTAATCATGGTGCATCCATACTCCAGAATGCTCTGCAGCTTTTAAAATAATGCTCCACAATTACGGTTTTGACAGGAAAGACATTAGCGCTCTATTAAGTGAAAGAGTCGTATTAGAATGCACGTATACAGCATGACCCCGTTTTTATCCGTAGCAGGGACGTGGAGTACTTTGGCAAGATCTGGGTCATGTGCCCATCCCCTGACCAGAGGGCAGGTGGGCCACTGAGATTTGACAGCCAACTACACTAGGGAGAGATGAGCATTCTCCAACGAACTAGGGTGCTGGCCAGACCAAATAAAAAACAAAAACAAAGCCAGTGTTAGCCACATTTCCATGGCTTACGTCCACGCCCTGTGCCAGGGCCTGGCCTGGTGCTATAAGCACATAACCATGTTATCTCATTTAACCTCCCCAGCAACCTTTGAGCTAGGTATCATTGTTTCCACCTCTTACAAGCGAGTAAGTGGAGACTTAGTGGGAGTCATTTAGCCAAAGGTCAGAGCAGAGGCAGGTTCTAAGACAAGCACGTCCCACACCGAGGCCATGATGTTAACCACCAGATGTTGATACAAGGCCTTGCTTCCACGGTATCACCGCTGCCAGGACAGTGCTGGCACGCAGCGGGTGTGTAGAACGCTGATGCAGATTGGAACGAACAGACAGGAGGCAGGAAGGGCTGTGGGGGGTGGGCAGGTGGCTGGGTTTGTCTTGGGAAAGGTTAACTGCAGCTGACCCGGGGCTTCTCCTCAGTCAGTCTCAGGAGGGATGAGGACACGTGCTGACGGGGAAGGCTCAGGGCCAGAGCAAGGACTCTTGAAGGGCAAAGCACATCTGGAATAGTCACTGCAGAATTCGGCAACGAGAGAAGGAAAATTGGAATAAAAATGCTCTTGTCCTCAGGAAGACGCCCAGGTGGCCAGGGAACACGTATCGGAAGGACACACAGAGCAATTTGTCACATTGTCCACTTTTTATTTTAGCGCAGTTGCTCTGCTTGTCCTCCAGTCCCTATCTTCCCACATTCCTGCAAAACAAGCCACAGTGAGTCACCGCAAGGCCCTCAACCCCAGAGCGGACTAGTAATGTGTTGTTCCCTTGGAAACTGGGAACAAGTGGCTCCTCCCCAGCCAGGGGAAAAGCCGTCCCTCTTCCTCAGCAACTCGGGCCCTCCAGTCTCAGCCCCTCACCTGCAGAGACAGGTGCGCACACACCCCCACGTGCGCTGCACCCACCTGCACACACGCACTCCCCGTCTGTTCACAAGCGTCGCCACACAGGCGTGAGTTACCACCCGGTCATTCTCCTCCGCCTCCCTGCCAGCAGATCTCATGTTTTGTGCGGGACATGCCTGCTCAGATCTAAACCGAGTCCGTTTCCCTTCCTAGGCCCTCAAATCCCAGACTCCTCGCAGCTGACGGTGGCCGTGTGACACAGGTCTCGCCAACAGAACAGAAAGGGCTTCTCAAGGTGGGAGTTGGCGGGGAGGGGTCCTGAGAGGTGCGATGTGCTGAGGCAACAGTGTACTGTCCTGGAAGAAAGGCCAAAACTCCCCAGACGCCTTTGCAGCTCGGCATCTGGAAGTCCTCGCCGCGGGGACAGCCCGCATGCCCAGCAATCCCCAGCTGAGCCCACCCTCGCGTCAGCTCAGCCCAGCTGCCAGCCCTCGGGGTCACTCCAGCCCTCAGCTGTTCAAGTCGCCCCCAAACACAGGAGTCTTCCTAGCTAGGGCAAACAGACCTCGAGTCACTGACCCCCAATAATTCCTACCGCCTGGCATCCACGTCTTTGTGTAAATTCCTCCCCTTATGTAGGAGCAGGACCTGTGACTTCCTTTTAACTAAGAATCCAGCAAAGTTGAGGAGTTACGACTTCCTTGGCTAGTTTGCACTAAATGGCAAAGGGGACATCCGTCACGATTATGACTCTATCCCAGCGACCCGGAGCGAGAGCCTGTCTGCACCTCGCTGGCTGTGAAGCCGCCTCGTGAGCTGCCTACAAACAGGGCCACGTGGCAAGAAACTGCAGGCCGTCTCCGGGAGCCGAAAGTGGCCTCCAGACAACAGCTAGAAAGAAAATGGGGACTTCGGTCCCATAGCCGCAAGATTAGTCCTGCCAATAACGCGTGGGAGCTTGGGAGCAGGTGTTCCCCAGTTGAGCCTCTCAGGAGACCACAGGCCCTGCTGGCATCTCAACTGCAGTCTGGTGAGACCCTGAGCAGAGAACCTAGTTAAACCACACCCTGACTTCTGACCTACAGAAACTGAGAGATAATAAATGTGTCCCTTAAAGCCACTGAATGTGGGCTAACTTGCCATGTAGCAATCGATTATTAATATACCAGCTGAGGCCCTAGATATTGTGAAGCAGAAACACGTCTCCCCGCGTGCCTGTCCAAATCCGTCACCCACAGATTTCATGAGCTTCAGTAAATGGTTGTCAGCTTTCACCACTAAAGTTTGGAGTAGCTGTTACCCAGCAACAGGTGACGGGGACAAACATAGACTCTGTACCAGGCCTGTGCTGAGCGGCTTACAGCATTGGCTCGTTTCATCCTGTCAACAGTGCTGTGAGTCAAGTACTGCTATTTTCTTCGTTTTATGAATGAGAAAACTGAGGCTCCTAGTTGTTAAATGACTTATCCGAGGTCACACAGATAACATGTGGATGGGAAACCTAAATGAGATTATGAGAGTCTTCAATGCAGCATGCATTCAGTTAATGACTTGAGCGTTTATCAGTCATCTACTGCTGCATAGCCAAGTACCTCCAAAATGTAGCAGCTTAAAATAACTCTTAATGATCTCAGTTTCTGTGAGTCAGGAATCCAGGCACGGCCTAGCTGGGGACCTGTGGCTCTCACAAGGTTGTCCTTAAGGTGCTGCTCAGGACGATGGGCATATCGAGGCTCAGATGGGGGGCAGCGAGAGGGGGGTCTGCTTCCCAGCACACCCCCAGCTGCTGGCAGCCTCAGGTCCTGTGTTGCCCTCTGCTCCTCGCCTGTCCACAGGGCAGCCCACAGGCAAGACAGCCAGGGCAGGTGCCCAAGACCAAAGCCATAATCTTTTTGGAACCCAATGACAGAAGTGACATTCCATCAGTATTGCTGTGTTTTATCAATTAGACTTGAGGCTCTAGGTCCAGCTGGCACCCAAGAGAAGGAGATTACACAGGTGCATGAACACTGGGAGCCGGGGATCAGTTGGGCATCTCGGAGGCTGCCTGCCACAGAGCTGTGCTGGGCAGTGGATTTGGTGTCATCCTTAAGTGGGATGGGAATCCATAGTCCCCTCTGAACACCACTGAGAATTCGGCTCAGATTCAAGGCAAGCCAGACTCCCCTCCTTCCTCATCCTGATTCTCTGACTTGGGAAAACCATTTTCTATAATGAACACTTTATGTTGCTCCTGTAAGAAAGAAAGTTCATTATCACTCTCAGCCTTTGCTCAATTATATTTGTGACATGGAGCTAATTTTCTTTGATGACACATTATTCTCCCACTGTCATGCAAGTGTGGTTCTCATTTATAAAAAGCTCTCATCTCATTACTTGACCACGAGAGGGTTTTAAAGAGTGGCATTCTAGAAATCATATTTCAATTTTGATTTCAAGTAAAAATGAGCTTGAGCGTGAAACTTTAGTGATGTTATTTCCATAAACTTATTTTACCTCTCACCCCCAAGATGATTCTGGTGGCTGGGAGCAGTAGCTCACACCTGTTATCCCATCATTTTAGGAGGCCAAAGTGGGAGTAGTGCTTGAGGCCAGGAGTTTGAGACCAGCCTGGGCAATACAGCAAGACCCTCATCTCTATGATAGCAGGGGTCTTACGGGGGTCAGTGCTGGTTGGCTGCTCTCACTTGACCATTGCCTGTAACAAACTGGCCCAGACATAGCCAGCCAAGCACAAAGCCCTGTTCACTGTCCTCCCTGTCATTTCTCTCTGGGCTGGTTTGGGGGCCCTGCTTGGAGGTGTGTCATGCTGCAGCAGGAAACCTTTGTTGCTGAAGGAAAGATTCAGACAGGAACTAGCCCAGAGAAAGAAGGGCGAAGGCAGCTGCAGGGAGCTCTCCTGGGAGAGACACAGCCTGCCCCTGCAGGGATCCCTACCAGCCAATCCTCCACGAGATGAGGGCAGATCACCAACTAACAGCGATCTGCACCCCGCCAGGCGGTACTTGGCGCCTCAGCTGACTGGTCAAGTCCTGGGGATGAGGATCCCAGCAGAACGACTTCCCTAGTGCGAGGAGAAAGCCGGAGCGCCTGACTTCAGAGCCCGCTCAGCGACTCTCCTGCCAAGTGACCTTGGACAAGCTACTCCACTTCTCTAGACCTCAAGTCCTCATCTATAAATTGGGGACCTTATCTACCAAACAGCGCCGTGGCAGAATAAATGAGTTAATGTGCGTAAAGTGCTCAGCATCGGTGCGAGTGCCCAATGAGTGACAGCTCTAATTAGAAATCTCACACACATCATACTGAGTCGGGAGGGGGGGGGGGCGGAGGGAGCCAGTTGTCGAAGAATAACTAGAGTATAATTTCATTTATGTGACATTCAAGAAGATGCAAAAGTCCGGGCGCAGTGGCTCACACCTGTAATCCTAGCACTCTGGGAGGCCAAGGCAGGCGGATTGCTCGAGGTCAGGAGTTCAAAACCAGCCTGAGCAAGAGCGAGACCCCGTCATCTCTACTATAAATAGAAACAAATTAATTGACCAACTAATATATATAGAAAAAATTAGCCGGGCATGGTGGTGCATGCCTGTAGTCCCAGCTACTTGGGAGGCTGAGGCAGCAGGATTGCTTGAGCCCAGGAGTTTGAGGTTGCTGTGAGCTAGGCTGACGCCACGGCACTCACTCTAGCCTGGGCGACAAAGTGAAGACTCTGTCTCAAAAGAAAAAAAAAAGGTGCAAAAACAATATACTCTAGAAATGCAAACATTTACAAACTCTAAAGAAAAACAAAAAATGGTAAATGCAAATGTTAAGACAGTGGTTAACCCCCTTGGGGGTGGCCTTGGGTGGGGAAAACACTCAGATGGCTTCTGCCATTCATAATAGGCTCTTTCTAAATCCAGGTGGTATCAGGTTTAGTGGTTCACACCTGTAGTCCCAGCACTTGGGGAGGGTTGAGGCAGGAGGATGGCTTGAGGTCAGGAGTTCAAGACCATCCCGGGCAACCTGACAAGACTCTGTCTCTACAAAAAATTTAAGCATTAGCTAGGCATGGTGATGCACATCTGTAGTCCCAGCTACTTGGGAGGCTGAGGCAAGAGGATCTCTTGAGCTCAGGAACTTGAGGCTGCAATGAACTATGATCACACCACTGCCATCCAGCCTGGGCAATGGTATCCTTTCTTATTCCTGTTTCTTAACTACATTAGCCAAGAACTCATGCTAAAAATTGATGACATACGCTTGAGGCTCTGACTCGAGGGGGGAGGGGGAGCATGGACAATATACATAACCTTAACACTTGTACCCCCATAATACGCTAGAATAAAATTAAAAAAATTGACGACATAGAAAGAAAAGGAAAAATAAGACAACCCAGAGCTCCTTTTCCTTTCAGCCCTCCCTTACTCACCAGTAAGCCAGAGGTAGACAGTGTTGACAGAATGTGCAAGTATCAAGAAGCTAAATGAAAACAGTTGTGCAGTAATTCTACTGTTCAGCTAAGAATGAAATTCATATGCACCAGCTAAAAAATGCAAGTTGCATAATTTTGGAGACTTGGCCTGCAAATTAAATGTTCTTATATGTACGTTTAAAATTGATGCTGTGCAACATAAAGATGAACAGTAAAATCTATACTAATTGTTAATTTTTAAAATTTTTCTTTTAAATAGTGAGTAAAAATCACCATGACAACTCAAGAGCAAGAGATTACAAAAAGAAGGAAAAGGCTTCATATTTAGTACCTGAAGGGCACCTTTTGCCTGCTTTTTGAATAAGAGGCCCCACGTTTTCATGGTGTGCTGAGCCCCCGACGTCTGCATGTGTGTCCCATGTAGGCTGTAGGTGGCATCCTTATTCTGTCCCCTGGGTCAGACTCAAGGCCATGGCCAAGGTTTGCCTGCACGCGCTTCCCGCTGTTGTGGGCATTTCGCAACAGGAGCCAGGGCCCTCGGAATAACGTCGTCCACAGCAGGGGCCCAGAGTGGCCCGAGGCCCCAGGGTGCTGTGGACCCCGAAGCAAGTATGGAAACAGGACTGGCTTCGTCACGTGGGCTCAACGCCCCGCCCCCAAGTCGCCCGCTCCGAGGGGGGCTGTCTTGGGAGGCTCTCTGGGGCTCAGGACTCGCTGGCTCTTCCGGCCTCAGAGGGAAGCCCCTGGCCTCTGCCCCAGCTTTGATGTGACACCAAAGCCCATTCCCGGCTGCAGCAACCCCCCACGGCTCACCGAGGACAAGGACCCACCACCTCTCACTGCACTGTCCCCACAGGGCAGGCACAGTGCCAGGCACAGAGTAGGGAACCAGGAATGGGAAAGGGAGCTCTTTATTCAACAAGTATCTCTGGGGCGCCCACTAAGCACCAGCCACTGTCCTCGGTATGGCAATCTCTACAGGGTGACCAAGGCGGCCAATGCCTCGCCCTCGTGAGGCTCAGATTCCAGCAGCAAACAAATATTGATAGACACACAACGTGTTGTCAGACAGCGATAAACCGTATGACAAAAAATAAGCCAGATGAGGAAGCAAGGAGCAATGAGAGCGCTGGGGGCCGGGAGGGTCTGCAGAGCCTCAGCGAAGTGAGGGGGCGAGGGTGTGGGTTTGCAGAATTCCCAGCAGAGGGGACAAAGTCCTGAGATATGACATACCTGACACAAGCTTTTAGGTGCGGCCAGGAGCCCGGTGTGGCTGGAGCGCCGTGAGGAGGGGCGGCGAAGGCTGGCAGGCCGCGCTGGAGGGTTGTGAGCAGAGCAGGGGAGGGATTTAACCTCCAGGTTAAAGGGCCGCAGCGGCTGCTGGGTGGGGGCGGAAGCCAGGGCGAGGGGCTGCGGCCGCAAGCCCAGGTGAGACAGGTGCAGCCCAGAGCAGGTGGGAGAACGGTCGGGCTAGGAAAGGCACACGGAGTGTTGCTGAGGGATGGAAATGAGAGGGAAACAGGCACTGAGGCTCACTCCATAGCAAGCCACTGGGAAAAGAAGTTGCTATTTATTCAGATGCGGAAGATGGACCGTGAGTGACGGGGAAATTCACATCAGATGTCAGCTTAGGTGTCCTCGGAGGAAGCCCGCTAAAAGCTGTCTGCTTGCCTTCTTGGGTTAAGCCTTGACCACGTGCTAGCCCCAGTGCTTGGCAACTTACAATGATTGTTGCTGAACAACCCTGTTAGCTGAAAGCTGTTTACCCCACTCAAGAGACAAGAAAACTGAGGCTTTGAGAGAGTATCTTTTGTCTAAAGTCGCTGAGTTCTGTCTGTTCTAAGGCAGAACTGCCATTTTTTTTTTTTTTTTGATCCTCAATTGCCCAGGCACATGGGTTATTTGAAACTTAACCTTCCTCCACCTCCTACTTCCAGTAAGATCCCCTTTGTAATACTGTATTCTGACGTAAGGACTTGCTTCTGCTGTTGTGATACACGGAGGGCAACCCCCCGTGAGTGACGTCTGCCTCGTACACCCTCTCCCCTTGAGCGCAGGCGGAACCTGAGGCTTGCTTCAAGCCAAGTGACTATGGCAAAGATTATGGGATGTCACTCTCGTGGTTATATTGTGCTATATAAGACTCCACCTTAGCAGACGAGAGGGAGAGAGAGAGAGAGAGGAGAGAGAGAGGAGAGAGAGGAAAGAGAGAGAAGAGAGGAGAGAGAGAAGAGAGAGGAGAGAGAGAAGAGAGAGGAGAGAGAGAGAGAGAGAATGAGAATGAATGATGAAACACCTGCTGGCTCTGAAGAACAGCTGTATTGTAAGAGGTCTATAAGAGGGCCCCATGGCCCCATGGCAGGGAACTGCAGGCATCTGTAGCACCGCTAGGGCCTCTAGCTGAAAACAGAATGAAGGTTTTATAAAGGCAAGAAGACGAATTCCGCCAACAACCTGCGGGAGCTATAGGAATAGATCTTTCTATACTCAAGCCTCTGATGAGACCACAGCCCCAGCCAGCCTAGTGAGAGGCCAAGTGAAGCCATGCCCCCAGCCTCCTACAGAAACCACGAGATAATTAACGTGTATTGTTTCAAGCTCAAAGTTTGGGGTGATTATTTTATGCAGCATAAAAACTAATACAATTCTAAATATTATTTACATGGCTGTCTTTGATGCTGTCAGACTCTTCTCAAATTAAGAAAATAGGTCAGTCTCACATTTCTTCTCTGCTAAAGACACTGTCATTTGGGATAAATAGATGCTCTCATAGCGTGCAACCTCTATGGAGAACAGTAAGTCCTCACTTAATGTCATTGATAGGTTCTTGGAAACTGCTACTTCAAGCAAAATGACATACAGCAGGTCCTAGAATACTGTCATTTCTGTTCAGCGTCATTTTGTTGTAATGATGATGAGAAAAAGCAACAGTTTTGTTATATGTCATTTTGCTTAAAGTCATACTTTCTAAGAACCTATCAATGATGTGGAGGACATACTGTACAATCTTGCCATTTCTTCAAATTTTTACATACACATGTCTTCTCATTAAGCAATTCCACTTTGAGGAATTTATTATGTAAGTATACTTAACCATGGCAAATGACAGAAGTGCCAGGTGGTTCCTTGCAGCAGGATTTGTGATAGTTAATACTGGAAACATCCCAATTGTCCATCAATAGGGTATTGGTTAGGTATATTATCATCATACCCTGCAAAACACTGGAATGCTAAGCAGTTTTTAAAAGGATAAGGAAGATTTTTAGGTACAGATACAGGAAAAAACTCCAAAATACATTTGAAGCAAAAAAGTCAAGGTGCAGAACACTGTCTATATTATGCTGCACTTGTGTAAAAATAGAAATGTAAACCATTCATCAGAATTTGCCTGCACGCGCAAGCAAATGCTAGCAGCGTTTGCCTCTAGCAAATGGGGAGAATTGCTGGCTGGAATAGGAAGGAAACTTTTCACTGCATACACCTTCCCATACCTTTAAAAGTCTGAACCATGAGAATACATTATCTATTCACAAGAACAAAGAAAATTAAAAGAAATACACCACCCACATGAGCTGCTGCTTAGAGAGACGAAAGGATATAATAGGAGAACAAGACAAAACTGCCTCAAAATCAGCCAGGCGGCAGCTTGAATACATTATGTTAAAAAGAAGAAAATTTCTTCATCACTTTTAGAAGAAGAAAAAAAGACACCTAAAGTCTATAATTATAGTATTATATTTACTGTCAAATTTAAAGGGAAAAACAAAAATGTCTTTGTCTTCTGCTCTAATAAGCATACAGCAAGAATGACAAACTCACTTGCCCATGAAGCCAGGGCAGGAAACCTAAATGAATGAAAGCCTGGTGACAAGAAAATCATGGGAATTGTGAGGCAGCCCTGCCCCTGGGTATTGAGGGCTTTGGATCCTCTGCGACATCACAGCTAATGTGCCAGGCACTGAGTAAAGCCCTTTCCAAGAACTTTGTCAAAGAATTGAGCCAAGGATCCTTTGAGGGAAAACCATTGTTATCCTCATTTTACATATGAAAAGACTGCAGGCCGGGCGCGGTGGCTCAAGCCTGTAATCCTAGCTCCTGGGAGGCCTAGGTGGGCGGATCGTTTGAGCTCAGGAGTTCGAGACCAGCCTGAGCAAGAGCGAGACCCCATCTCTACTATAAATAGAAAGAAATTAATTGGCCAACTAATATATATAGAAAAAAAATTAGCCGGGCATGGTGGCGCATGCCTGTAGTCCCAGCTACTTGGGAGGCTGAGGCAGCAGGATTGCTTGAGCCCAGGAGTTTGAGGTTGCTGTGAGCTAGGCTGACGCCATGGCACTCACTCTAGCCTGGGCAATAAAGTGAGACTCTGTCTCAAAAAAAAAAAAAAAGACTGCAGCTCAGAGAGGTGGCATCACTAGTCCCAGATCACACAGCAGGACTGGTAGAGTCAGAGTGATTAAAAGCCTGTACTCTTCACCACCTTCCTCACCTTCTTGTAGACACTTGAACAGAAGCATGCCCATCCAGGGCCACTTCAGGACCTCCAATAGACCCTCTTATGGAGCTGTGACTCCATCTTATATAATAAAAGCATATCAAAATGCACATGCGTTCAGTATGATTTCTATGACTGGGTAAGAGCTTGGTGGAGTTGAACTGAAGTTGACTAACAGAATATTACATCTTGAGGACTTTGTAAAACATCTTTATCGAGGTATAATTTACATAGCATTCTATGCATCCATTTTATGTGTACGGTCTCATGAGTTTTTCTTACACAGCTGAGCCACCGTCCCCACGGTCTGGGTTTAGGAGCCTCGCCTCACCCCAAAATGCTCCCTCTGCTCCTCAGAAGTCAATCCCATCTCCCACTCCTAGCTCCAGGCAACCACGGATCTGTTTTGGGTCTCTGAGTTTTGCCTATTCTGGGCATTGCATATAAGGGGAATCATACAATATGTGGCTTTTGTGCCTAGATTGTTTTCACTTGGCATAATAGCTTTAAGGTCCATTTATGCTGTGCACATACCAGTAGTTCATTCCTTTTAATTGCTGAACAGCATTCCATTGCAGCATTGTGCCCCAGTTTGTCTATCCCTTCCCTGGTTGATGGACATTCCCAGTTTTTGACTAATATCAATAAAATTGCTACAAACATCGTCGTCACATTTTAGGCTCTGAATGAGCGGGAGTCTTTGCTTCTCTCGAGAAGCTGCGGAGAAGCTGGGATTGCTGGATCATAGGGTTAGTGCGCTTTTTAACTTTTTAAGAAATTGCCAGACTATTTTCCAAAGTCGCTGCACCATTTCACATTCACGCCAACGATGTACGAGGGTCATTTAGAGGACTTTTAACGAACTAAACACGTATTAATGTCAATCTCTGTTTCCTGTTCTTCTTTGGAGCTAACATGTAAACATATCTATACATTTTTCAGGTTTTTCCCATCTCTGTACAGAGAACAGCTCATAGGCCGTAGCCCTACGCCCACCTTTGTGCTCAAGGAGTAAAACCTCCCACCGACTAACCTCGCTCCACAGTTGGGAAGCCCAAGGCCTGCAAAGGGTCACCCCAAGGGGGCGGGGCCGGGGGCGGGGCCGGGGGCGGGGCTCGTGGTGAGCCGAGGGGGTGGGCACACGTTCTCCAGCCCCGCCCACTCCGCGCCGCGCTCGGGCTGAGGCCCCGCCCACCCCGCCCGCGGCTGCGCCCCCTGAGGGGCGGGGACGGGGAGGCGCGCGCGGCTCTGGCCCCGCCCAGCCCGCTCCGGCCTCGGGCTCCCTCTCAGGCCCGCCGCGCGCGCCTCGCGGGGCACCATGGCCGGGCTGGTGGCGCTGCTGGGCCCGGCGGGCAGGGTGGGCGCGCGGGTCCGGCCCCGCGCCACCTGGCTCCTGGGCGCCGCCGCCGCCGCCCCCCGCGCCCCGCCGCCGCCCCTGGCCCTGGCCCTGCTCCGGGCCGGGCCCGACGTCCGGCTGCTGCGCGCGGCCCGCGGGGACGGCCGCGGCCGCCAGGTAAGCTCCCCGCCCCCGCCCGCGGCCCGCGCGCTTCTGGAGTGCCCGGTGCCCCGGACCCCGACAGGCCAACGAAGCGGTCCCCCCAGGTGACAGCGGAGAAACTGAGGCTCGTGGCGTCTCGCTGCGCCCCGGGTCACGGTCCCCGGCAGAGCCCGGTCTCCGGGGCGGCCGCCGGCCGGGGTGCGGCCCTCAGGACCGGGGGGCCGAGCCCGCAGCGACGTCCCCGCGGGGCCCTCGCGCCGCTCGCTCGGTCGCAGGGCGGGGCGGGCGCGCTGGCCGCTGCGTGGCTGCGGCGGTGGCTGCCTCCGCGTCGCGTGCCGTCTGCCGCGTCCGTTTCGGTTTCCTCCCGGGAGCTCCAAGTGAAAGCCGGTCTCCATTCGGTGCGGTGATACAGGCTGTACTTGGCAAAAATGCGTCCGCTGTTTAAAAAGTGGGTCTCTTCATGCCACTTTGCCTCAGAAAAGCTGTCTTTTCCTCGCCCTGGGCCATCCTCCATGGCTGTCGTCTCAGCTGGCTCACTTACTCAGTTAATGACGATGACGCCCTTACAGCTACCGCAAATGGCTGGACCGCTTGGCAAACTTTGAAGAGTAGATCATCAGACCAGAATTTGTGGGCATTGAGTTCGTGCACAGCCAAGAACCGCAAATGCAGTTTTAGCACCCATTCTTCATCTAAGACAACTTGCCAGCATCCTTCGCATAATTTAACAGTGACAATTATTTTAAAAGTTCTTTAGTGATCTGATAGTGCAACTTCTCTGGTTATTGACTATGCATAGACATCAGTATTCTACACAGAGCCTCATCAAGATGTCCAGTTGATATGCCGAGACCCCTGAAAAACCCAGGAATTTTCAGAGAAGCATTAGTTACCTCTAGAAGTGTTATTTTTCCCACCTCTTTTCTTATATCACCAAATACTTTCTCTTTAACTCTATAAGGAGGTTATCTACTTGCTCTATCAGGTCTTTTATCTGTGGCAAAAGAATTCTGCTGACTTTGCTCTGAATAAATTCTGTGAGCTCACTTGACACAGCCATAATTCTCTTCCCATCTGCCTGAGGAATGCTCTAAACTCCCTTAATCATTCCAGCCTTCATTCTTTCAGCATAACAAGAGTGTGTCTGCAACTCTTGCTTCCTCTAATTTGGGTTCATCACAGTGGGTATAAAACAATGACCTCTTTTCATGGAGTGGACTACACTTACGTTGTTTAATGTATACTATCTCATTTGATCCTCAGAATGAGATGTATATAATATCTATAATAATGAGATATAATTATCTCATTATTGCTTTATACAGGTAGTGTTGAAACAACAGTTCAAGGGCAGCAACCCAAAAAACATATATATATATAAAATAAAATAAAAGTGGGTCTCTTTAAAGAAAAGCAGTAAGTCAGAAGTCCGGAAATGCAGGAATGACAAGGCAGGACTCGCCTCCAGCTCGGCAGTCTGGAGTCCCTTTGTGTGCCTGCGTGGGTTGGGGCCCTCTGGTCACGGGCCTGGCGACCTCCGGCCAAGCTCTGAAGGCCTCGGGGCCTGTTTGCTGACCTTTCAGAGGGCTAAAAATAGCACCCTCCCAGTAAGAGTTTGGGGGACAAATCCATGAGCTGAGGCAGGCCTCATCGCAGTGCCGCACGCCCAGCAAGAGCTTCCAGAACATTCTGTAGCTTTTCAGTAAGTGGGAGACTCCTGCACAGATGGAGAAACTTCCTGCCTTGCCTTCTCTCCGTCTGGCAGGTGGCACGTAGGTCATGTCTATAAATCCTGAGCCCTGTTCGGGGTCCTCACAAGTTTGGCACCAGCTGCACACACCAGGCTGCCTCCTGGTGATCCTCCACCCAGCTGTGCCTTCCTCCAGGAAGCCTTCCCTGACCACCAGTGAGGCCTTGGTTATCTCCACTGGACCAGCTCCATCCCATGGGTGTGGATCTTCTCCGTACTCATCATCCCCAACGACTCCCCAGCAGGGCTGGGAGCAGGTGGAGGGAGGAGGGTCTGGGCTTTGGCTAATGGCCAGCACCTCCCTGCCGGCTGTTCCTGGCTGCCCTCATTAAGAGGCAAGAGTGCAGTGCTCCCCAGCTGGGGTCTCCAAATGTGCCAGAGAGACACACCCACCTCTGCCTTCAGCAGGGGGTTTGGGGGGGGGGTGTCTCCCTATAACCAGGAGGGGGAGGAAAAGCCCCAGAAGAAACCTGCCTTTTTCATTTAACATGACTCGTCCTGTGAACCAGCCGAGCTGCCTGCCTGTGCCACTTACTGTGTGTGTGTGTAGGGAGACTTTAAGGCAAATGACACGCTCTCTTGAGCCTCATGTCCTTTCATCTGCATCAGTCCTGGCTCCAGTGCTACCTGTTCAGGGAGACCTTCCTGAACCTTCCTGGCCTTCTGTAAACTTGCAGCATCCCTCCCACTGGTCCTACCTGCCTCCCACCCCTCCTTGGGGTTTCTCCATGGCACTTGTCACAAGTAGCAGCCCTGATATTTTACCTTTCTGTTTATTTTACCTTTATTCTTGTTATTCTGTTTGTTTCTGTCTCTCCCACAAGACCATAGGGTCCTTGAGGGTGGGGTTGTGTCAGTTTGGTTCATTGCCCTGTCCCCTACATTTAGAGCAGTGCCTGGCACAGAGTAGACACTCATGGCTGAGCAAGGAACATGGCAGAGTAGATAAAGCCAAAGGCCTTGGAACCAGACTCAGCAAGTGTGGATCCCAGCTCTGATGGTTATCCCTATGTGATCCTTGGTAAGTTACACAACCTCTCTGGACTTTTTGGATCCTTTTCTATTAAGCAGGGATGACAGTAGTACCTATCTCAGAGTTGTGAGAATTATATGAATTAACATTTTCGCAGTACTCACAACAGTGTGCCTGGTACACAGTAAACACAATATAGTGTTATTAATATTATTTATCAATTGAATGAAAACAGGTGTCACTCCAAACAATGCGATCCACTGTGGACCAGGTCTTTCACTCATTCTTCAAACCTTCCTGCCCTTTCTCTATTAGAGCTTTTTGTACTTTATTAGGTATTAGGGAGGGGCAGAAGGGGCATCTCTCTCTCTCTCTCTCTCTCTCACACACACACACACACACACACACACACACACACACACACACTCAAAGCACTCTGAGTACAGACACTCAAGGGATGTATAACGCATCCAGGTGGTGCCTAGCACGTGGCAGGTGCTTAAGGCGGCAATACGTCATGAAGAAATGCACGTCCGAAAATTTTCCACTGCTTGCAAGTCACAGCCTCATAAGTTCCTTTATTTTCGCTTCTTTAGTCTCCTTAATGGTTAGGAAGACAAAGGCATGGCTCACGGTGGTTAAAGATAGTTCTTTTTACCAAAATAAAAGGAAGAAGATTACCCAAGTAACTCAGTGTTCTCTAGAATGTTAGAAACTAACGGTAGTGCCAGCTGACAGGAGACTGCCGGCTGCGTCTGACTGCTTTCCTCCTACCACGGCCTTGCAGTCGATGCTGCTCATTCTGTAGCTGGAAGTCTGGCCGCCTTTTTATTTTTCTTTGGCTAAAAGGTCTTTTGCCAAAATGGAGGGTGTGAAGAAAAGGACCCTGGGCAGCGGCAGCTATTCAGAGTCAGGCGTAATTCAGTTCAGTTGGGCTGTGTTGGGAGCGAGGCGCCACAGGGGCCCCATGAGGGTGTACGGGTGGCTGTCCTATCAGCGCCTGCTGGCCCCTGCTCCCCCTTCTGCAGCTGAGACGTGGGCGGGGGCCTGTTTATCAGAAAGAAACTGCACTCAGCAGCCTTCTGGCCCGGGGGTGGCAGAGCCAAGCAAAGGCTGCGAGGAAAGGGGAGGCCACATGTGCTGGCCAGGGAGGAGGAGGCTGGGGACAGTCTTCCTTCCTCCCCACCAGGGCCTGGAAGTTCTGGGCAGGTGTCTTCCTTGAGGAAAAATCACTCTTACAGACAGAAAGGGAAACCTGCTGAGTGTCACAGAGATCGCGTGGCCTGGTGGTGACCAGCCCTAACTGCCAGTCAGCATGTCACTCCCCTCTGAACCTCAGTCTCCCATCTGCCAGAATGGGAGTGACAGTGGTTCCCGAGTCACAGGGTCTCAAGGGCTTTTGTGAAATGGCACCTTTAAAGTGTAAGCCCAGCTCCTGGCTCGGTAGAAGGGACCTATCATGAGGACACTGACGGTTTTCCTCAAGTCTTTCGAAAAATGCTGCTTCTAAAAATACATGCAAGAAGCAGTCCAGCCACAGAGTCAATAACTAGAGTAACTTAGGGCCAAGATGCTCACCTGCCAGGACAAACTCTGAGGACTGTCATTACAGAAATCTCAAGGTGCTCTCTTATTGAGAAGGGTTTTTTCCTCTAATCTGAGTGTTGTTTTTTTTTTTTTCTCCCAAACATTCCAGGCATGGTGGGTGCTCGATGCATGTTAACACACACCACATGCAGGAATTATTTCTGTGCATCTGGTCAGTGTATTGTCCGAGAGTCAGCCCTCCCATCGTCAGTGTCAGATCTCAGGTGTAAATCTTGATCCGGAAATAAATATCCCATAGCTTTTGTTCCGTTTTATTTTGCATCCACTGTCCTTTCTCTGTGGCATCTTGCATGGTGGTTATGTGCTCAGGCTGTGGACTTGGATGGGCTCTTGGTGACTTTGGGCCAGTTACTTGACCTCCCCAAGCCTGTGTTGCTCCTCCCTAAAGTGAGGCAGACAATGGGACCGACCTCAGAGGTTGCCGTGAGGATGGAAGGAGACAACAGATGGAGAGAAAGCATCGGAGGACAGCCTGGCTCAGAAAGTGCTCGATAAAGTGTCATTGTTGTCCCCAAGTATGAGCCCTAGCGTTTTGGTTACTATTACTGCTGCGACAGAGGTCCACAAACAGGTGGCTTAAAACAATACACATTATCGTCCAGTTCTGGAGACACATAAAAGTCCAAAATGTGTCTTAACTCACTAAATAAAGCCCAGGTGTCAGCCGTGCTGGTTCTGCCTGGCTCCTGGGGAGAGTCCACTTCCTGCCTCTTCCAGCTTCCAGAGGCCACCTTCATTCCTTGGCTCATGGCCGCTCCTCCGTAGCCAGTAGCACAGCCTCTTCAAATCGCAGACTCTGCTTCTGTGGTCACCTCTCCCTCCCTGACACTGACTCTCCTGCCTCCCTCTCTTCACTGCCGAGGAACCTTGTGATTACAGTGGGCCTACCTGGATGATCCAGGAGACTATCCCCATCTGAGGATTCTTTAATCACATCTGCAAAGTCCTTTTGCCATGTAAAGTAACATAGCCATAGGTTCTGGGATTAGGACATCTTCGGAGCCATCATTGTGTCGGCCACACCTAGTTCCAAGCCTTTCGCTACACGTGGTGACTAAATTGGCGTTAGCCTCAGCTCCCTGAGTAGGAAAGAGGTAACTGATCTCTCATCAGATAGGAAAGAGAGTAAAAAACACTGGGTGAGGATCAAAGGCGGCGCTGCCCACTGACACCCTGCTCCTGCCCTAGGGTGTCTCTCCCTTCTCTGGTTTGTGCACAGGACCCCAGCAGAGTCACTGAGACAATGGGCAGCAGCGTCAGCAGCACAGAGGAGAAAAAGCAAAGCAAGTCACAGCAGCTGAAAAAGGTCTTTCAAGAATACGGTGCTGTTGCCGTGTCACTGCACATTGGGATCTCATTAATCTCCTTGGGCATATTTTACATGGTTGTTTCAAGGTGAGATTTTTGACAGCATTTGTTTTGATGTGATTAAGAACTTGTTTTATAAGACTTTTTTATTCATTCAGCTACTTGTTACATTTTTTAAAAACATTATAAACCTGACAGCCAAATCAATTGCTTCATTTAATCCCTTGCTATAATAATTATTTTGTCTCTTTCCCCCCTAGTGGCGTGGACATGTCTGCAGTCCTACTTAAACTTGGACTTAAAGAGTCGCTGATACAATCAAAGGTGGCAGCAGGCACAAGTACCTTCGTGGTGGCCTACGCAATCCACAAGCTGTTTGCACCCGTGAGAATCAGCATTACCTTAGTCTCTGTGCCCTTCATTGTCAGATATTTTCGAAAAGTGGGATTTTTTAAGCCTCCAGTTGCAAAACCTTGATAAACTCTTTAGTTGTAGGCCTTGAAACCTGTTTCTTTTAAATTACACAATTTTCATCCATTTTGGCTTTAGGGTTGTAAGGTTTCTTCAGTGGGATAAAGGGAAGCAGGGAGCTAGTTGCTGTGTCCTCATAGATAAATTTTACCTTTACCAGCAAAAATCAGGCCTTTGAATAATGATAAATTTTTCTGCTTCATAAATTTTGTTAATGCTATTCATCATAGGGCTTGTATACATAATCTAAAATGTTAGCAAGACATCACAAATGAGTTAACATCTCAAAACAAAACAGATTATAGGATGTTCCCTCTGGAAGATCTTTGGTGAGCATCTGTCTGCAAAAGCTCCAGGGGGTTAATCTTTGCTCAAGTTCTTAAAAATGATTAATTTAGCTGGCCTTTTAAAGTCCCCTTCCTCTGTTGTCAGCTGCTCACTGTTTAATATGCAATATTCTGCAAAACAGCTGCCAGTGCAACAATTAATGAAGCAAAACTTAATGTGTAATCACGATCAGAATTAGCATCATTGCTTTGACATTCATTACACTTGTTTCAGGGAAAGAAAAACAAGTATTTCTGGTATGTTTCATTGATCCCAAAACACTTTCCAGTCTGGACATGACAGGGCCTATGTCGGGTGTTTTTTTGAAATTTCATTAAAGTAGGTCAGAGACAGTTGTCTCTGTTTAGGTAAAATGTGGAAACCTGGCCCAGGAGCTGTGGCATCACTTGGCTGCTGAAGCCCAAATTCACAGAGGAATTTACCATGCATAGAAAGCTAAGACGATCTTTGCTTCTCTCAGACAATCTTTGCTTAACTCTCTGTATCTCAAACTTCAGACATTCCAGAACTGTCACAATGTTTACATAGTCTCTACTTACATTTTTAATTAAAATTATGTACATGAAAAGGAAAATTAGTAGCACTTATGTGTGCTGCCCAGTGGGCCTAGTATCATGTAGGACTTCCCTCTGGGCCCTGCTCTGATGCAGGCCTCTGGGAATCTGAGCTAACCAGTCTGCCCAGCTGGGTGGTTGAGTTCCATTTATCTGAAAATGCATCTGGCTCCCAGTTCTTGGTTTAAAGTTACATTTGTGACAGTTGGAAAACTAAAGTGACCGTTAATGGACCATGCTGGCTTTAGTGACATCTGGCCATTGACAGTTCCCTAGTTAGCCCAGTTACCCACGTCAGTCATTTCAAGGAATCTTTGTGGCACAAGTTCTCCACTTGCAGGATTGTTGAGTCGTATTTCTTTCTTTTAAAGCAGTTAGCCCATTGCCAAAAGATTTTACTGGTTTAAAGCTGAAACTATCTTTCTAGGACCTAATTCCAAGGACTTCCCTATAGCTGAGATGCCCCATACCTGTGGTTAAGTAATTCCTTGTGTGGACTAGAAAGAGCATCTTTATCTCATCTTTCATTTAAAGTGCTTCACTGGCTTCAGCTCCTCAGCCACCGTCTGTGCCAGTCTTCCACTCAGGCCCCCAGTGATGCCTATGCGAAATGCTGAGTGCGCCTCCTGCAGGTTTAAGGGCTTAAAGCCTTGTGCTAAGAGTAACAGCAGTGGGCTAAAAGGGCAGGCAATAAACTCATATACCAAACAGCCATTCTGCTATCTAAGCCCCAAGCCCACTCCACCTCTGTAGCCAGTGGTCAAAACAGAAAAGAACTGGCGGGGATGAGGAGGTCAAAGGATCAGGGAACTAAAGCATTATGTGAATTCACCAGCAGGATGTACAGATTACTTGTTTACACTGTTTTTATGTAACTAGGGAAATAAAACTGATTTTTAAAACGCAAACATGGAAGTTTATACCGGCCACATTATTGACGTATCTGATACCTAGTTTCTTGCATGAAAGCATTACTTCTCTACTAGTTCTAAGTTCAACCCCTCCACCTTCATCACTGTCAGGTTCACCGTGTCTTTGGCAGCTATAAACATATGTAACTTTCCCTACTAGGAGTATACCCAACACAAGGGACCAGACAGGGCCAGACCTGCTCCTCTCAAGGCATCTGCTCACTTTCAGGGCAACAGTGAATAGCTAGCAGAAGGAATTATCTACATACTCCAAGCAGACATATATATTTATTTATTTGCATATTTAAAGTTTACACACATGCCATAAACTCCAATATAATTAAAAAAACAAGCCCTTAATGACCGAGACACATGGTTTCTTCTGTATCCCAAGCCAAGTCCCAAAGTGGAGGTAGAGCACATGTTACTATTTTATAAAGTCTCATGGTATATAAGTGGTTAAGGAGAACTTGAAACCCAGCCAGGGCTAAGGGGTGCTGGACTGACACTGAGACCATTCCCAAGGGAATGCCATGGGAGAAG
>VSMD01100043.1:0-19186 GCA_008750895.1 Mirza zaza | reverse complement strand
AACTTCCTCAACCTGATAACGGGCATCCATGAAAAACCCACAGCTAACATCATACCTAGTGGTGGAAGATAGAAAGCTGTCTCCCTAAATTCAGGAGCAAGACAAGGATGCTCACTTTTGCCACTTCTATTCAACATTGTACTGGAAGTTCTGACCAGGACAATTAGGCGAGAGAAAGAAATAAAAGGCATTCAGATTGGAATGGAAGAAGTAAAACCATCTCTATTAGTAGATAGCATGATCTCATGATCTCTCACATGCACACTATTAGAACTAGTGAATGAGCTCAGCAAAGTTACAGGGTACGAGGTACAAGGAGCAGCTGTATTACTACACACTACCAATCAATAATCTGAAAATGAAATTATGAAAATAATTCTAGTTACAAGCACATCCAAAAACTAAAGTACTTAGATATAAATGTAACAACAGAGGTGAAAAATTTAAACTCTGAAAGCTACAAAACACTGTTGAAGGAAATTAAAAGATCTAAATAAATGAAAAAATATCTCAGGTTCATAGTTCCCAAGACAACACTGTTAAGATGGCAATGCTTCCCAATCCAACCTATACTTTCAGGGCCCTCCCAATCAGAATCCCAGCTGACTCCCATATAGAAATTGACAAGCTGATTCTAAAATTCTTACGGAATGGCAAGGGACCCAGGATAGACAAAACAATCTTGAAAAGGAAGAACAAAGTAAGAGGACTCAACACTACCCAATTTCAAAACGTATTGGAAAGTAATAGCAATCAAATCAGTAGGGTACTGGCACAAGGACAGGCCTATAGATCAATAAGTAGAATCAAGAGTCTAGATATAGGCCAGGCACAGTGGCTCACGCCTGTAATCCTAGCACTCTGGGAGGCCGAGGCGAGTGGATTGCTCGAGGTCAGGAGTTCGAAACCAGCCTGAGCAAGAGCAACACACTGTCTCTACTATAAATAGAAAGAAATTAATTGGCCAACTAATATATATAGAAAAAATTATCCGTGCATGGTGGCACATGCCTGTAGTCCCAGCTACTCAGGAGGCTGAGACAGTAGGATTGCTTGAGCCCAGGAGTTTGAGGTTGCTGTGAGCTAGGCTGACGCCATGGCACTCACTGTAGCCTGGGCAACAAAGTGAGACTCTGCCTCAAAAAAAAAAAAGAGTCTAGAAATAAACCCACACATGTATGGTCAACAGCTTATGGACAAGAGTGGCAAGACCATTTGATGGGGAAAATATACTTCCTTAAGCAATGGTGCCGGCACACCTGGATATCCACATGCAAAAGAATGAAATTTGACCCTTTCCTTACATCATATACAAAAGTAACTCAAAACGGATCAAAGGCCTAAATGTAAGAGCTAAAACTATAAAACTTTTAGAGTAAGACACAGGAGTAAATCTTCATGACCTAGGATTTGGCAAAGGATTCCTTGATACCAAAAGTATGAGCAAAAAAAGAAAAATACATATATTGGACTTCATCAAAATGAAAGACTTCTGTGCTTCCAAAGACACCTTCGAGAAAGTGAATAAACAACTCATAAAATGGGAGAAAAATACTTGAAAATCATATATCTGACAAGGGACTTGTATGTAGAATATAAAAAGACACTTACAACTGAATAATAAAAAGACAAATAACCGCATTTAAAAAGTGGGCAAAAAAATCTGAATAGACAGACACTTCTCCAACGACGATATAATGAATCTTAAATTCAGCTGTTTAGAAAAGAACAAAAAAGATACAGAAATATGGAATAAGCATGTGAAAAGATGCTTGTTATTAGTCATCAGAAAAATGCAAATAAAAACTACGAAATACCACTTCACACCCACTAGGAGGGCCAGAACCATAAAGTTAAAGAACACATGTTGGTGGGGATTGTGGAACCCTCGTACACTGCTGGTGAGAATGCAAATGGGCCAGCAGCTTTGGAACTCAGTCTGACAGTTGTTCAATCAACTGCACGCAGACTTACCATATGGTCAGCAATTCCACTCCTAGGTCTATACCCAAGAGAAACGAGCACATCTGTCCACTTATAAATTCGCACACTAACACTTATAGGAGCACAGTTACGAGAGCCAAAAGGTAGAAACAACCCAGATGTGTTCACAAGCGGACAAATGGATAAACAAAATATGGTATAGCCACACAGTGGAATATTATTCAGCCAGGAAAAGATTTTCCCTATTCTGAAAATCCAAAATCCAAAATGCTCCATAATCCCAAACTTTGTGTTTTTTTTGTTTTTTTTTTTGAGACAAAGCCTCACTCTGTTGCCCTGGGTGCAGCACTGTGGTGTCAGCCTCGCTCACGGCAACCTCTAACTCCTGGGATCAAGTGATCCTCCCACCTCAGCCTCCCAGAGTGCTGGGATGACAGGCGTGAGCTACCATGCCCGGCCCAATCCCCAAATTTTTGAGCACTGACGTGATGCCACAAGTGGAAAATGTCCACACATAAGTACTTAACACAAACTTTGTTTCTTGCACAGAATTTGCCCCCCGATATCTGATTATGTGTATGGAAATATTCCAAAATTGAAAAACGTCCCAAATCCTAAACACTTCTGGTCCCAAGCGTTTTGCAGAAGGCATACTCAACCTGTACTGACACAGGCCACAGCAAGGACAGAGACAAAACGTCACGCTCAGTGAAATAACCCACACACGAAAGGCCACGTACGCTGTGACTGCATTCGTATGACAACCCACAGTAAAGAAAGCTACGGAGACAGGAAGTAGATTGGTGGTTGCGGAGGCCTGGGGTCGGGAGGGGTAGAGGGTGACAGCTAGAGAGGACGGGGTTTCTCTCTGAGGTGATGAAAACGTTCTGAAACTGTGGAGACAGCTGCACCTGCCTGCGAACACACCAACACTGGCGGATTGCACTTTTCGGTGGGGGAATTGTCTGGTATGTGCTGTTTCTCAGTAAGTGTTTAGCAAAAAAGGAAAATTATTAGTCACCAGAAGACAAGGACCTCACAATGACCTCGACCCCTGCCCTGAGGCCAGCGCGGGAGCGGGGCTCGAGGTGTCCAGTTAGGAGACTCGAGTGCCAGCCGCGAGCCGCGGGAGCCTCTGCCACGCGGGATCGCACGGGACGCTGTGCCTTCCAGGCGGTGGGGCGGAATGTCTTCCCACTTTGCGGGAAAAAATAAGTAAATTGATAGAAACGTTTCAGCTCCACACGTTTGCCTTCCATAAATGTTTGCTCGACCTTTGGAGCGTTTTACTGCGTATTTGCTAGGCAAGTGTTAGCAGACAGTAACACAAACCAGTAGCCACGATACCAACAGGGACATTTCAGGCGTCGCCTGCAAGACCGTGTGACTCGATGTCACATGAGAGTGGCCGTGACTGCGCACGGCTCCCGACGGGCATCCAGCAGCGGAAGCTGAGCGGCGTTCCGGGTGCCCGGGGAGACGCGGGGTCTCGGCCCCTCCCCAGGCGAGCGGAGGGCACGCCCACTCCCGTTCCCAGTCCCACCAGCGCAGGACAGCCGCGCACCCCAGCACGGTTCCCAGGAAGCAGACGCTGGTCACCTGGCAGGCTGAGCTCACGGCTTCGATGACACACTTCTCAAAGGTCTTGGCCACAGCGTCCTCTGAGCCCGCGGAGTCCCAGCGGGAGCTGCAGTAGGCCCGGATCTGCGAGAGGGGCCTCTCCTGCGCGGACGGGAGGCGGGTTAGGCGGCTCCGCTCACGCCCGCTCTCACGCTCCACGGGGAAGGGCCGGGCGTTTGCGCTCTCCCCCACGTCGCCAGTTTCCCGCGACTCCAGCCTCCTGCCCGCACCAAGCGCGTCCTCCCCACCTCCCGCCGTCGGACCAGCAAGGCTGAAATTAAAAGGAGAGGCTCTTTTCCAACTCCAGAGAAAAGGAACTCGGCACAGCAGCTCACAAAAGCAGGTAGACTGAGAAACAACTCATTTTTCCTTAAAAGGATCCACTGAACAGTTAGACATAAAACTCTCATGTAAAACTCATTTCCTGGGGTCGCAGGCCTTAGCTCAAATGAAGGGCGTGTCCGTGCTTTGTCCACTTGTCCCTGTGTTGGGGGGCTCCTGACAGCCACAGGCCACCGGAGCCGCTGCCTGTGGGCGGGCTGGACCCCGCGTGTGCCTGGGGGCCCCATGATGGCCAGATGCTGTGCCCTCGTTACTCTCTGCAACGTCACAGCAGAGCTGTGCGACAGCCTTCTGGGTCAGAAACAGAGCTGCGGAGTCGTGATCCATCCCGCGCCCCGCGCACGGAGAGGCCGTGCGCTCAGACAGGCCGCTCCTGTCGCTGGTTGTCGCCAGTGGTCTGGTGGCTTCCACCTTTCCTTCCCTCCCCGAAAGGAACGTCCCCCGACTTTGGTACCTGTTTGAGCCGCCCTTCCAAGTCTCCCAGCAACGACTCCTTCCAACCGTGCTCCTCTGGGAAGTCTATTTCCACCAGCCGCCGCCAGACCTGCAAAACCCACACACAAGTCACAGCCGCTGTGACGACTGAAGGCCACGGTGTGGGCCTCCAACAAGAGAAAGACACACCATCGCGATGAGACAGCGCGCAGGGCTGCAGGGACACCCGGGCCCCACCTTGGCCACCAGCCAGCTGTGCTAGTGGCAACTCCCAGTGGCGGCTCACCTCGGCCTTCTAGAGCCGGGACCCTGACGCACCTGTGCATGTCCCCGGGCTTCCTGCTGTGTCACTGCCTTGTATTCTGGAAGCATTTGCTTCCAACATTTTATTTTGAAAATTTTCCAACTTACAGAGAGGTTGCAAGATCAGCACAACAACACCCATATCGACCCCAGCCCCGAGTTGTCAGTTTAACACAGCGGCGCTCTCTCCCCCCTCTCTCCCCACTCTCTCCCCCTCACTCCCCCTCTCTCCCCCTCGGCCCTCCCCACCAAGGGGCATTTCCTCTGCAGAGCCATCCTAAGTTGGTAGCAGACTTCACCACGCTCCACCCACCCTTCGGCTCTACAGCGGTGGGACAAGTGTCCCGTTCAGGACGGTTAGCATGGAGAAGACACTCTAAGGTGTCCCTACCCACATTGCTCCAGGTGTCTCCCTTTTCCTGACCGTCTGGACCTGCAGACACATGCTGCACGTCGTTACCAACTCTCTTTTCTACAAGGGTCCCCAGCCTTTTTTCTTTTATGATGTTGACAATTTTGAAAAGTTCAGACCAGTTGTTTTGTGGACTATATCTTGACCTGGTTTGTCTCATACTTTTCCCATGATTTGATTCAGATTAAGATATTTTTGGCAGAAACATTGTGAGGCTGAACCATATGAAAATCCACTTTTTGTAAGTCAAGCCTAGTCACCTACCTGCACCTTCCCGTGGCGGCTGCACCTGTTCCCCGGGGTGATGGTCCCCTGGCAGCCTCGTGTGAACAGGCCCATGAGACCCATCTGGGCTCTCAGGGCACTGTTCTCCACAGGGAGAAAAAATCCTGGCTTTCAACAGCATCAGGGCACCTGCATCTCCCTAAACCTCAGTTTCCTCCTTTATAAAACTGGGATAACAACAGTATCGACCTCAGAGTAGCTATTTAATAATAATTACATTTTAATTTTTACCACCAGTATTACTGCATTTAACTTAGAATCAATCTGTCATGTCCGTGGGTCAATGGCTGTCCCTAACTAACACTTAATGCTTGGGGAATCATATCATTTAGAATCTTGAAATAATATTTTATAAATCAATTTTGTTTTGGCAGGATTTAAGTCTGTAAGTCTGAACACAGCAATCAGAGAAGGATTTTCTTATTCTTTAAAAGTTACAAGTTGCTCAGCGGGGTGTTCCCCCCTGCAGTCCCAGCTAGTCAGGAGGCTGAGACAGAAGGATCGCTTACACCCAGGAATTCAAGGCTGCCGAGAGCTATGATGACACCACTGCACTCCAGACCAGGGGAGAGAGCAAAACCTCATCTAAAAAAAGTCACATGTTGAAATCTCCAACTTTCTATTTTGACAGAAAACGGGCAGTCGATGGAGGCCTGGGTCTTGTTAGGAGACAGAAAAGTCTGGGGGAAGTTCACTGTGAGGCACAGATGTAGTCATCAGGCGGACGATGCAAGGAAGCCACTGACTGCTCTATGGCATAGGCCCGTGTGGGGCCACCTCCCACAAGAGCCACTCGTCACACACAGGGACTGACGCTGGCACCAGGAGCACAGCGTAACCGCTACTAACCATCAGCATTCTGTTTGCCCGTGTTGCTCTTGCAGCTACTTTTCTCAGTGACTTTTCTCAGAAAACCACACCTCTGGTTTTCGAGGGAGCCAGAAGGGAAATGGGCTTCGGTTCATAGACAGGACGTACAGCCAACTGTGCAGGGCGCACCTGGTCCACAAGCCAGAGGTGCTCACGTTTCACATGGACTATGAGACCAAATCTCTCCCCAGGCACGATCACGAGGGGGCCTGTGGTCCGCCTCGCGCCCTGGAAGCCCACCTGGCTCAAAATGTACAGCCTTCTCAACTGCTGGGACGCAGGAGAGACAGAACGACAGCAAGAACGAGGCAGAGCAGGCAGCACCCTGGCCGCCCCTCCCCTAGCCCTCCCCAGCACCGCCGGCCAGGCCACGCGACCACGCTGAGAACCCGCTGCCGGCCTAGCTCACAGGGCCGCCAGCGACCGTTTTCCAAATCCAGCAGCTTCCGCGTCCTCACTGCTACCCGTCTGTGCCCACGATTCTGCCCCTCACGTCTCTCCGAGGAACCCTCCCCACTCCCCACCATCCTGTGCTGGATTCTCTTTTTCCCAGATCCAGACCCACAAACAGCTCTTCCTGTCACCTTTCCTTCCACTTGCGAGGTCACAACCTGACCCATCACCTCAGTACTGAGGTGCGCCCAGGTGCTGCCCTGCACGCCACGGCCGCAGAGCATCTTTCTCGACACGGGGCGCCCTCGCCACCCCAGGGAGCACGGCACAGCCCGGGCGCCGGGCGGCAGCATTCACACCTGGTGTCTCCTGTCTGCCCAGGAAGGACCTGCCAGGGACAGCAGAGCCGCCACTTCACACGTGCAGGCTCACAGCGGGTGCCTGGCCACCAGCCCGTGGCCACGACTCTCCACAAGGTCACAACGGACCACGGTCATGCCACGTCCCTACCCAAAAGCCGTCAGTGGAGCTTACCTGGATTTCCTCGGAATAAGTGAGTGAGACAGATGAAGGTGTCTCCTGGAACATGTTCTTCTTAAGAATTCTGTGGAGCCAAGCTCTAGTAGCAGTGAGAGTCCCCTGGGAGAGTGTCGGAACCGAACTCTTCCCGGCTTCCTTCCCGAGTCCTCCCGAGTCCTGTCATCACACAAGAGAGGGGCTGAGTGTCCCGTTGCACTGGGGCGCGGAGCTTCTCCTCAAGGGCCCGCCCAGCTGCTCCCCTGGCGTTCGCGGTGGGTGCTGGGGGCGCAGCCACGCGCCAGGGGCACACGGGCCTGGCCAGACGCCCACCTTGCAAAAGCACTTTCGTTTCCCCAGTGCTTTCTGGGTTCACCCCGAGACAGGGAGACACAGGAGAAAAGCAGGGGAGAAGGAATGGCACTAACGTCCCCCGGCAGGGAGAGCCCAGGTGGACCCCCGGGCCTTGACCTGAGGGGGCAGAGCGGGTGAGCGAGAGCACCCCAACGCAGAGCCCCAGAGAAGCCTGCAGGCAGACTCCCCGGGCCCTGTTCCTCAGTGACGCAGGACAGCCGGCCCCTTGGCCAAGAGGCCAACCGAAGGCCCCTCCCATCGCCGCCTGCTCTTGGTGAGGCAGCTCCCTTCATCCCTCCCCACAGGACAGCCCCTTCCCCGGGCTCAGGCCCTAGTGGTGCCCCCTCCATCCCTCTCGCCCCTCCCCCTCCCCTCCTTCCAGCCCCTCCCCCTTTGCTCACCAGAAGCACAGTGACCCTAAACAAACACAGCTCAGGCACCAGGCCCCCACCCCTGAGAGGAGCCTCCCCATTCCGTGCTGTGTGTCTATAACACAGCCCCCCAGCCTGGACCTGCTGGTCACCCTCCCTAGACCCTCTCTGGGAACCTTGAGGCTGGGCGGTGTGGTGGCCGAGGAGGAGCTGGCCACAGTGAGGGAGACGGACCGTCCACAGGTAGACAGACACACAGACGTGATTGCCGACCACGGCAAGTGCCAGCAGGACGGGAAAACACAGGAAGGTAGTTTTCAAAACGTGTAAAGGGGTCGGGGGAGGAGACCCCACCTGCTGGCAGAGGGTGGCCGGGGTCACGTGGAGCTTAAAGTGCTCTTGGAAGCTGGGCCTCTGACAGGCCTGCGTGTCCCTCGCATGTGGCTGGGAGCGCACAGGGAGACCAGGCGGGATGCAGGGGGGTTCTCCACTGAAAATGGAACAGGCACTTGCTGAAGGTCTCCGGATGGCACCGCACCTTCTAGAACCACCCAGAAGCCTCAGCATGGCGTTTCTGTCCCTGTGGCCTTGCCCTTGCTGAGAATGCAACTTCGGCCCCTGGCACCCCCTTAACTGCAGCGATAGCCCCAACACACGCCACTCTCACCTCTATCCACTGCCCAACCCGGGTCTGGCCAAGGCTCAACAGTGACACACGCCACGAGCCCCCCAAGGCTGCACGTGCACCCCAGACCCTCCTGCTGCGCTCCCTGGGTCTCCCACCGAGTGCCCTGGCAGTCCCACGGCCCGTACAGCAGCGTCCACCCAAGGGGTTTGTAGACATGTGTCATGTGGTTTTGCTTTGTTTAATTTTAGTATTTCAAAGCTTTTCCTCTGTTGCTATGGCACAAGCCAAGTATTTTGACCATAATGTGGATCAGACTAATCTAAGATCCCAACCAACACTGAAGAGAGTTATTTCTGCAGAAAACATATCCCAAATATCCCTTAATTCAAAATTGAAAAACTTCTTAAACAGTTTATTTGGAAGCTGGCACCTGCCTGAGATGGCTCAAATAGCACCGCTCCTGGAGAAACGGATCATCTTGCATCAATACTGATGGTTAAAGTGTGTTTGTGGCATTTCAAAGAAGAAAAATGGAAAGGAGTGAAGGTTAAACATAGATTGTTTTCTATCACTAAAGTCACAGTTCTGACTTGAGTACAGTTAAAAAACCAATGGCCAGTCCAGACGTAAAACCTTACATCACTTTCACAGCGAGGCTCAGAGTGGGGGACTGACGCACAGAAACGGACAGGGAACCACTGATATCCCCAACCATGCGGACACATCTCAGAGACACGATGCCTCGTGAACAGTGGAACCAGAACACGAGCGCTGGGGGAAGAGGTAGGAAGGGCGGCGCCTTTGCAGGGGTTGGGGACGGGGGCGTGGAGGAGCAGGGTCCTCCTGGGGCCAGAGCCAGGCCTGGCGTGTGGGCGTGCGCCTGAGGACGCACGGGTGGCCTTGTGTACCAGGCTGCTGCCTTCCAGTTGCGACGAAAAGATGGACGCACATGTGGGAAGGACCGTGCTTGCCATGTGTGTCTGGGAGGAACGTGGTCCCCACAGTCCACAGTGGACAGCGCAGCCCGGGAAAGCGCAAGGTCGCCATGCAGGCGAGGCCTGGCCTGAACAGCTCTTCCGCCTCCGGGGGCCATCGGAGGGCCACACAGGAACTCCCTCCCTCCCGCGGGAGCACAGGAGGCAGAGCGCACCCTGAGACACCCTCAGCACCCAGGACCGAGCCTGCGTCGCGTGGGTGCCCGACCCGTATTTCACTCTCAGTCCAGCCATGCGAGAACTGAGTCCGGTCTCTTTGTAATGGAGGCTGCTTGAATTCCACACCGACCCTGGGCAGGGCGCGGGTGCGTCCACCCCACTCACCACAGCGGGCTGAAGAGCGACAACAGCGCGGACGATCTCGGCCGACAAGGCGGGAATCTCATAAAAGCCCCCGATCTTGGTGACGCCGCAGACGGCCTCGTGCAGCCTCAGGCACACGGCCGGGTAGGACTGTGACAAGGTCTCCTCGGGAATGCTGCCCCGGAAGGAGTGGAGAGAAAGCACTGCAGTCGTTGAGGAGAAACGAGAGGACGGTACCCAGTACGGCAACCCAGTCCCTTCCCCTTACGATAACTAACTACGAGGCCTTTATTCGACCTCATCTCGGCTAACACCTGGACAACTTTTCCATCGGTCTTTAAGAAGTGACTACGATAAAATGGAAACAAAGCCCTCTTGTTTTGCCTCTGTAGTCTCAACTGTTCTAACAAAAGCAAGTTAAAATATTTTTAAGTGCATTCCCTTATTTGAAAATAAGCAAGGGACACATATTACTAAATGTTAAAATACTACATAAATTGTTTAAAATGTTGATAAAGAAAACGGGAAAGGGGGAGGAAGAAGGAAGTGGCAGGAGAGCACACGGTGCGTGTGGCGTCCCCACCGACCCGACTCTGCGGACCGGGCCTGTGCTCCCGACTCCCAGGGCAGAGCTGGGAGGCGGCGGGTGGGTGAGAAGGCGGATTGGGGGCACTATGAGAAAGGACTGGCTGGGTGACTCTGGGACACACTGTTGGGGCCCTGCAGTCACAGGTGCTTGCCGAGGATGGAGACACGGCACTGCCACCTGCCTCCTGATCACCCCGGGAGCCCCGGTGAGCAAACGCTGGAAGTGCCCCGAGAGTCTGAGGACATGCGTCACTCCCTGGGACGTTTCTGCTGTCCTGCATTCCGCACACTCGCGCTCCAGGGCGTCAGAGCACACACTTGCAGACGCAAATGACTTCTGATAATTACGTGAAGCTACCTTGGATGTTTATTTTCAGCTTTACGTGTTTTGCAAAAAACATCTAAAGGCTAATTGTTAAAGAAATGCAGCACACAAACATAAATATGATGATCGCTTAAAAATACATGGATAAATGTAAAGGGCAGGTGGAAATAATCCAAAATCTTAGCAGCTGACATCTATCACATCCCTTGAAAGGACTTGGATGACTGCGCTGATGGCCTGAAGGGAGAAGCCGGCCAAGCGCTGTCACCTTCCTGCTACGGCTGCCCGCGCAGGCTCGCCAGCCGGGGCAGTGACAGGGAGAGCCTGGGGCCCGAGAGAGGCTGCGCTCTGCTTTCCACTTACTTGTGGTGGTAAGCGCCCAGGAGGTGCAACAGCATTTTTAAAACGCTTTCAACATCCTAGGGTGGTGAAGAAAAGAAAAACAGGAAAGAAGATTAATCATGACACCAATGTCATTGCTAAAAACAGAGCTGGAAAATAATCCAACGTACATAAGATATAAATGCTTTCCTTCTTACAGATTTTACCGTGCTCATATACTAATCTTGTATCTCTGACAAATAAAACTCAAAATTTAAAATGAGGAAATCAACCTTGAGCCCTAACAAATAATGACTTCTCTGGGCTCTCTCAATTCTTGGTGCTTCACTCTGTCCATTTTCCAGAAAAGGAGGATCGAGAGCCTTCAATGCCTAATTTTCAATCTGCTTTTGCTAAGTAAGGACTCAAGAGACGACAGACCTCCAGATTTTGGTAAGAGATTTCCGTAAGTCCTCGCAGCCGGTAGTAAGTCCCCAGAAGACAGTCCAGGACACCAGCAGGAAAATGGCCCAGGTATTCAATGAAGCTCTTCATATAATGAGCCAAGTCACTCAGAGGCAGCAGGCTAAACCAGGATCGGAAGAGATATTCGTCTACATTCAGCAAATGCTTCTTCCCTACCATATACTGAAGTGGTTCACTCCTGTATAAAAGAAACAGGGACAGAGAAATAGGACGTAGTGAGAGCAGTAAAACAGAGTTAAGACAAATGAAAATAGTGCTGGGGTGTCTAAGAAGTCCAGATTTCAAAAATGATTTAAATGGGCCAGGTGCATCGGCTCATGCTTATAATCCAAGCACTCTAGGAGGCCCAGGCAGGAGGATTGCCTGAGGCCAGGAGTTCCAGACCACCCTGAGTAACAGTGAGACCCCACCTCTACTGAAAATAGAAAAATTAACCAGGCTCGCAGACGCACACCTATAGTCCCAGCTACTTGGGAGGCTGAAGCAGGAGGACTGTTTGAGCCCAGGAATTTGAGGGTACAGGGAGCTATGGTGACACCACTGCACTCTAGCTGGGGCAACAGAGTCAGACTCTGTCTTAAAAAAAAATGATTTAAATGCTTAATGGGAAACAAAAATCAGTAGTGAATCGAATGGAAAGTGAGCAGTAGCATATTAGGAATTCATGGAAATGGATGAACCTTGGCAGCATTGTGCTGAGTGGCATGGGCCAGGCACAGAAAGACAGATACTGCTGGTCCCACCCATGCAAAGTCTCCAGAGAAGTCGAGCATGTGGAGACAGACGGTAAAAAGGAGGTGACCAGGGCTAGGGGGACAGCGAATGGGAGGTTAATGATTCATGGGGACAGAGTTTTGGTTTGGGAGGATGAGAAAGTTCTGGAGCGGGATGGTGGTAACAATCGCACAGTGATGTGAACGTCCTTAACGCAGGACGCTGTGCACGCAACAGTGGTCAACATGGAGAATTCTACGTCATGTCTGTTTTACCACGACACAAAAAAGGGTTCAGCAAGAATTAGGCCTTTTGATGAATCATTCATGAGTTTCCAGGATTGAACAATCTGGGTGAGCTCAGCGAAGGCCCTTATGTGACGCTGATTCTATGGCACTGTGCTGCAGTTCCAAAAGCTGGCAATTGGTGGGACACAGTGGCTCACGTCTGTAATCCTAGCATTCTGAGAGGCCGAGGCCAGTGGATCGCTCAAGGTCAGGAGGTTGAAACCAGCCAGAGCAAGAGTGAGACCCTGTCTCTACCAAAAAATACAAAGAAATTAATTGGCCAACTAAAAATATATAGAAAAAATTAGTTGGGCATGGTGGCACATGCCTGTAGTCCCAGCTACTTGGGAGGCTGAGGCAGGAGGATCGCTTGATCCCAGGAGTTTGAGGTTGCTGTGAGCTAGGCTGACGCCATGGGACTCTAGCCCGGGTAACAGAGTGACATTCTGTCTCAAAAATAAAATAAAATAAAAGGGACCAGTTTGTGGATCCATACCAATTTTAGGATTTTATTTTCTGTTTCTACAAAGCCTATCATTGGCACTTGGTTGGGACTGCGGCAGTGCAGTTTTTAATGAGACGTGCATGGCCCGCAGAGGATGGATTCACATCGTATCTCCAATTAGTCCAGGGCTTCTCCCCAAATCATCCTGCAGACGGAGGGAGTGACCTCAAACTCCAGCCTTTAAAAAGGTGCTCGTTATTTTCAATGTTGTTGAATAGACTATTAATGTTTGGATAAGACAATCACATTAACTTGAAACACCTCAACTGGCAAAGAGTTCAAGATTGGTGAAATGTCAGAGAAAAAGTTATCTAACTGAATATATTATAATATAATTTAATAATGATTTATAACTTGATTTTTTTTTTATTTTTATTTTTTTTGAGACAGAGTCTCACTTTGTTGCCCGGGCTAGAGTGAGTGCCGTGGCGTCAGCCTAGCTCACAGCAACCTCAGACTCCTGGGCTCAAGCGATCCTACTTCCTCAGCCTCCCAAGTAGCTGGGATTACAGGCATGCGCCGCCATGCAGAATTTTTTCTATATATATTAGTTGGCCAATTAATTTCTATTTATAGTAGAAATGGGGTCTCACTCTTGCTCAGACTGGTTTCGAACTCCTGACTTCGAGCAATCTGCCTGCCTCGGTCTCCCAGAGTGCTAGGATTACAGGCCGTTAGCCACCACGCCCGGCCTATAACATGATTTTAAATAAGCACGAGTCACTACGTTAATTAAATATGCATCTAAGTTTCCCCTGAGACCTTTTCTGGTAGCATTTCCTTGTGATCCACGTTGAGGTCCTCGAGCTGGGGTCGGGGACCGGGATTATAACAGGGCCATCGCTCCTCTCGGTGAGCAAAGGTGCACATGGCTGACAAGGTGCACAGCCTTCAACCTAGCAGTTCTACTGCGGGCATTTATCTCGAGGGAATATTGAACAGCAAAAATATAAGGATGCTTATTACTATTATTACTAAATGAAGCTGCAGAAACAACCCAAATGCCCGAAAACAGAGAACCGGCTAAGTGACACTCTCACGGACTTTAGATGGAGCCCTCAGCAGTCGCCATGGTAACGATGTAGGTGTGTGTGGACAGGGAAAGGTCACAGAACATTAAGTGGTGGACACTTGACAGCAACTTCTCATCTTTGCAGCACGTGAAACCCTGCACGCCCACATCTGTGCTAAGCCCGGATGTCTCTATGCACAGTGAGAGCAAGGGCGGTCACCTCTAGGATTGCAGGTCAGCTTTGCGTTCTTCTGTACAGTTTTAGGATTTAAAATGCTAAAAGAAGCGGATGTCACACGCGCCGTCAGGAGCGGGACCGAGGTCACCGTGGAGCCCACCGGGGCTCCAGGCAGCGCGGCGCGGGCATCAGTCCCGGATCTGCACCCGCCAGTGCCGCGCCGTGACTTACCGGCACGCCATTTTCTCCCGGAACTGCGAGAAGGAGAGTCCCTCGAGGGCTGCCCAGGTGTCCTCAGGCTGACTCCCGGTGTCCTTCCCTCCAGGGGACAGCTGCGCACAGTGGTGCAGCACGGGCAGCGTGCCCAGCCAGCGGAACAGCCGCTTGTCGACGCACGACTGGCACAGGGTCACCAGGTACTCGCGCCAGCTAGAAGGGGAGCGGAGGCCCCACCGTGAGCCGAGGGTGGCCACTGGCTCCGTGTCCCCAGGGAAAGGGAGCGCCCCACACACACGGCACGAGCACCTGCGTGCTCCCCTAGGCCCCCACCCTGGTGCCTCGGGCCCTTCGTGGCCCCTGGATCCCCACGGCAAACCCCAGGGGGCTATTTCCGCCCACGCGGGAGGCTGAGAAGTGGGATGCGAGCTGAGTGACCGACTGCCATGCGCCAGAGCTGGGAGCTGAGTCCAGGCCACCGGGTCACGGTAAATCCAAACACAGAGCAAGTGTTTCAACGTAAGGGGCGAGCCCACGGACGAAGCACGGTGCCTTTCCTCACGTCACGGGACGCGAGTGCCTGTCAGCGCTCCGACACGCGCGTGCGCTTTGCACGCCGCCTCGCCACCTTCCTCCTCGTTTTCTAAGTGCACAGGGTGGAGCCGGGTGTTTTAATCTGTCACACCAAGAGGCAGATGTCCTAATAAAACCTGCCTGATGTTACTCTCAAGGTCCAAGTGGCACAGCCACAGAACACACTGTGAACAGACCCTGCGACCATCAGGGCTCAGGGGGGTCCGAGGAGGTCTCCCCACCAGGTCAAAGGCCACCGCCTGGCCTCCGCCAAACCTTCCAGGCAGAGGCTGTGGGAGGACACCCCGCCGCTCCTGCCCATGTCCTCGAGCCGGACGCCTGCAGGCAAGCGTCGTGCCCCAACACCCCCAAGTGCACGCACACGGAGGCTTCTCGTGAGACCACATGGAGCTTCTGAAAAGAAGGTACTCCACAGCATGTGGAATACAATAAAGTTTAAAATGATACATGGGCTAGGAAAAGGCTAGAGCAAGAAATACTGAAATGGCAACAGTGAGTGGTAAAATCCGGGGCGGTTTTGTTTCTTCCTCGTTATGCTTCCAGCCATTCTGTCCGGCACTTGTTTTTGCAATCAGATAAAATCCCTATGAATGGCCATAAAATCTCTTGACAAAAAATTTAACAATACCTCTGAGCTGTCCTGACAATATGGCTGAGGTCGTCGTGAAGGTCGTGCGGTGAGCTGGCATCCGGAACAAGCATGCGACATAGCAAGTCCAGGTCATCTTCTGACATGGGCAAGTCAAACTTTTCCACCGAGAAAAGCACGATCAGGCCCATTCTCAGTCTGCTCCTCACCGGGCGGTCGTCAGGCAGAGAGTCCTCCGACCCATCCAGAAATGGCTCCATTTGCTTTTTCAAATACTCCCACAAGTCCTTCTTCACCTGATCCCAGGAGAAAAGGATGCGTGAACCACGGCATTGACTCCGTTGCAGGTGGCCAGAGCAGCCCGTCACTGTCGTCAGCTCCACAGCAGCGGCCAGGGGACCGAGGCCCTGAGGGGCAGGGAGGGCTCCACGGATGGCTCACCCCACCCCCCGCCTCCCTGCTAGGAGCTGCGGGAGTGCACAGAGTCCCTGGCCTGGAAGGGACTCTCAGGTGGGGACCTCGATGCTCACAGGGGTTCGCCTGTCACTTCAGAAGTGGCTCCAGGGCTGCCTCAAGACCACCCAGACCACAGCCCCACTGGGAGAAGCTGTTCCACCCTCTGTCCACTCTGCCCCAAGGCCACGGAGGACTCGGGGCCAAGGTGGGGGCTCAGATATGCAGCGGGGGGCGGGGGGCACAGGGAGGGCAGAGGGCCCAGGAGGTGGTGCTAGGAGGGAAGGACGGAGAAGAAGACCTGCCCCCACCTGCACCCTGACCCATGGGGTCACAGGGTCATCCACACACTAGAAGGTCAGGTGATGCAGCTGGTGACACAAAGGAAGCCTGGTACCTCTTTCTCTCCATAGCGCAAATCACTCCACAGCTGTGCGCGTCCTTCATAGATCATAGGCGCTCGGACAACAGAGTAAAACTGCTGGAACTGGGTGAAGAAGCTGTTTAAGTTGATGGCATCCCAGGTCTGGAGGACGCTGAAGATGCTGTCCAGCATCACGGTGGCGGCCCGCTGCTTCCCTTTCACCAGCAACCCCCTCGTCTCTTCTGTTACTGGGTCTCCAAATCTCTGGAACGTCCCAGGAGGCCTCATACAAATTATGTCATCGTACTGATGCCACTCTAAGAGGGACAGAAAGAACAGTATTGTACCCAAGATGGTGAACACCCATGAGACCCAGACACTGCCCTAGAGGGCTGATGGTGACGGGCAGAACTCGGAGCGAGTGGGCCAGAGGAGGGGAAGGAAGGAGGAAACCAAAGACCCGCAAACTGACGCCGCCCACACGCCGCGCCGGGTCGGCCCCTACCCGGTGCGGACAGACAGCCCAGACTCCCCACCGTGATCGGAGAGAAACCCGAGCTCACAGGGTTGAGTGGGCCTGAAGATACGACGACAGATCTAACCCCATGGCCCGGCAAGCTTGCTAACTGAGTTCCTTAAACACGACCACCGGGAGGTCACACACGCTATACCGCAACTGCGTCCCGCACTAGCAATGGGGCACCACCCTGCTAGGTTCCTCGGTTGGTGCGAGTGGGGTCGGCCCTTGGCGGGTACCCGACACAGGGCGGGGCCTGAATTCACGGCTGCGCTTAGGACCAGGTGCCCAGGGCAAGCGTGTGGTCCTGCGGTACCCGATGAGGTCAAATGTAAAATAATTAGACAGCAGAAGAGGACAGAGAGATGGCCAGAGGCCGCATGAACACACACAGGTGGAAGTCCGTTAGCCAGCCCAGTGTCTGCACGGCCTACCAAGGTCTCCTGCCCGGCTATGCAGCTGTACACCAGGGCTGTTTCCCTGCCAGGCCCGTCCCGCCCCGCCCCGCCCTGCCAGACCTGTAACTGTGTACCTCTGGGCTCAGTCCTCACCTCCTGGGCAAGCTTCTCCTGACCTCCAGGTCAAATCTCCACTGCGTGTCCCTTTAACTGGGGCATCCATGTGGCGTTTATCACATTAGGAATTTCATGTTTATTTATGGCGTTATCAGACGAATGCCTATTTTCTCAAAGCTTAACTTCTCAGAGTACACTATCTAGCGATTAAAAATCACACTTGCAAAAAAAGAAAAAGTATACTGTAAAAAGTTATTGGGATTCTGTCTTTGTCCAAGGTAGGATAATAGGGACTAGATTTATACTCTTCTGTGTCTGCCCTAAACAACTGAACAAGCAAACAAAATAAACAAGACAGTTGTTTTCAAGACACTGCACAGCAGGCCGGGCGCAGTGGCTCACACCTGTAACCCTAGCACTCTGGGAGGCCGAGGTGGATGGATCGCTCAAGGTCAGGAGTTCGAAACCAGCCTGAACAAGAGCAAGACCCCGTCTCTACTATAAATAGAAATAAATTAATTGGCCAACTAAACATATATAGAAAAAATTAGCCGGGCATGGTGGTGCATGCCTGTAGTCCCAGCTACTTGGGAGGCTGAGGCAGGAGGATTGCTTAAGCCCAGGAGTTTGAAGTTGCTGTGAGCTAGGCTGAAGCCATGGCACTCACTCTAGCCTGGGCAACAAAGTGAGACTCTGTCTCAAAAAAAAAAAAAAAAAAGACACTGCACACGAGGCAACGAAGGGCAGGACAGGTCGCTGCGTGGCGGGAACAGATGAGGGAGCCCTGTCTGTCCTCAGGCCTCTGTGCGGGGTTGAGCAAGACAAGCAGAGTATGCAGGTGGAGCACCGGGAGGGAGGACAGGAGTGAGGTGTGGGGACCGCAGGGTTGAGCAAGACAAGCAGAGTATGCAGGCGGAGCACCAGGAGGGAGGACAGGAGTGAGGTGTGGGGACCGCAGAGGGCGCTGCTCCAGTGCTCCCCGCCGGGAGGGGAAGCCCCCGAGTGGGCACCAGCAGGTGGACGGGTGAGCAAAAGGTGCGCAGGGCGACAGGCGGCAGGAGCCTGGGATGGGGCTTTGGAATGCCTGTGACCTGCTCACGCCCCTGCTGCCCTGTACCTGAGCCCAGCCCTTGCACCAGCTGCACTTTCTTCCCTCTCTCGTAATCAAAAATCCTTCCCCGTTTCCTCCTGCAAGTGAGCGGTGAGTCACACTGCGCTAAAGGGAGAGCCAACGTGTCTCTAGCTGACCAGAGACACGACCCAAAGTCAATGTCACGGAACGCCGAGGGGTGGAGAGGACCTGCGTGGACCGGGCGCGTCCGTGCTCTGCAGAGCGAGGCCGTCCCGCAGCCCTGGCACCCACGGAGCGGAGCCCGCCGCGCTTACCTCCTGCGCCCAGGAGTGAAGATTTTATGCGCAGGCAGCGGTTGACGTGCTCGCCCTTCTTCTGCGGGACCTTGTAGATGAACTCGTACTCCCCAGAGCCCTTGTCGTGCCCAACGACGTACTTGTAAGGGATGGGTGTGTCCAAGTGCCGCCTGGACATGACGGTGCTGCCCTCGACCAGCCAGCCCTCTTCGGGCAGGTGCCTGTGAATAACGGGGTTCGGCCAGTTACCCCAAAATCCTATGCTGGAAATCAGTCCTTCTCAAACACAGCATGCAGTGCAGACCCAAAGGTGCAAACCGATGCTGACCGCCAGGAGGCTTCTAGAGCAAGACACGGTTTCCAGACAGAACCAAGGAAAAAAG